>JAOUQT010057582.1:0-20872 GCA_025769995.1 Xyliphius kryptos | reverse complement strand
CCAACAACATCCGTAAAGCTGACTCACTCAACATTTTCAAGAAACTTCTCAAAACCCATCTCTTCCAGACACTTGCTATAATAATATATCCCTGTGCTCTTAACTCACATATATCAGAATCATAATACTTAATTAATTCCCTGCATCTCATTGCAGTTATCATAGATGCTCCATATGTTGTGTTATAATATACAGAAGAAGAATAAAGCATAAAGGACAAAGTACTACTATCAGTAATAATAAGAGCAATAAAATTATACTACAAAATAATACAAAATAAAGTAAAAGTAAAGTGGCAGAGGCAGGTTATGTTTATTAAAATTTTAATATATTGCACTGGTAAGTCATGTAATGTATGATATATAATATTGTACGTATAATTTATGTCACTGAACATTAAGTAAGGAGTTATACAGTTTGACGGCCACGTGTAGAAATGACCTCCTGTGATGTTCTGTGGTGCATTTGGGAGAAATGAGTCTTAGACTGAATGTGCTCCTGTGTCTTACCAGTGGGTCATACAGTTAGTGGTTGAAATATGAAATCAGTGTTGTATTTGTTATTGTGCTTCTTTAGTATGTTTATACATAATCAGATTTTGAAAAGGTTTAAACAAGCCCAAGTTAAATACCTTAACGATTTGTCATATTTCATTGTTCACCTCCCCCAAAAATAGTAATCATAAGGTGTAGTCATTACTCAGGACTGATTGGTATGTTGACTTTAGGGAAAACAAGTGAAGCTAGAAAAAGACTCAACCCAATTAAAATAATAATAATATTAAATAGTACATTTACTATTGCCCCATATATGTTTAATGTTCCTATCTTTATGTCATGTCTGATTGAAAAATGTAGAAACAATGTAAAAACAAAGAAAAAGCTTTATCTTGAGTCACAATTGTGGACTTTATTTCAATTTTGTTAGAATTTTCCAATGTCTAAAACCTTCCTGAGCAGAAAAAGTCCCTTCATTTCTAAAATACTTTACGTCATGGACAAACTGCTGGTTATTCATAAAAGAATCTTCGATCCGTGCTGCTTTATGACCTTTAGTGACACTAAGGACATTTCCTTATTTCCTCAGCAGTGTATTGAACAGGAAGCCTCTCATCCTGAGAACAAACAGACCATCCTGACTCAGAACCTTCACCATCCAAATCACAATAATGAGAGTGAGAGAGAAAGAGCAAAAAATATACACACATCAGAGATCAATATTTTACCACATTCACTCAAATCATGTCCAATTTTACCTCCCTCACCCATACTGAAACACAGGGAGAGCTGCGCACTGGCAGCACTGTGCACACACACCTGCCACCAGACGTTGCCACCAGACACACACATACACACTTATTTTAGTTTTGTTATTGATGTTGTTTGTAAATATTGTAAAATTTTTCGTAATTTTTGTTGTCGGTGTTTCATTTTGTACCCCAGATTTGTGCAAAACAAATGTAAGATTTGTCATGCTAATAAAGCTTTTAAATTCATTAATTCATTATCTTCCGTCGTGGGGAGAGGGGGGGGGGTTCCCCATGCCCATCCAGGGGAGAATGTCTCGGGCGCTGGGCGGATACACCCAGGACAGGGCGCCAATCCATCGCTGGGTACACACTCACTCACACATACACACACTATACACACTATTAGAGCATTCAATTTACCTTTATGTTTTTGGGACGTCGGAGGAAACCGGAGAACCCGGAGGAAACCCACGCAGACACAGGGAGAACATGTAAACTCCACCCAGATAGGGATTAGAACCGGGGAATCCCCAGCGCTGAGAGGTGAATGTGCTAACCCAGCCTTTAAATTGAACTATGAAATTGAAATTTGTGGGTGGGGGAGGCACGTGCACATAGTACAGTATTGGCTCATTTCCCAGTGCATTCCACATAATTTGAATTTTGTTTGGGACGTTCAGCTGAAAACGCCCATGGCTGCGTCTCAAACGTTGATTGGACTAAACGAATCACGTGGTCTCCACAAACTGATAAGCGGCCATATTAGTCAAACCCCTTTCTTTCATTCGTTTGGAGCACAAAGTGCGGCGCTAACAGCACGCTTTGCGGGCTTTCTATCGTTTTTGCGTCCGTTGAGGTCTGGCGTGTTTCCAGTGTGGTTTTCAAAACGGAACTAATTTGGTATTATCCTGGCTGTTTTTATACACTACGACGAGGCCTCATCTATTAAACACTATATTTAACTTGGTTGAGTACTAACACAAAGCCCATCCAGTTTAGTTGGCCTGATAAATTATTTTTTTTTCTGACGTCGAGCTCCATAGTTAGTCGAGGATACCTTAGCATTTACACTACAGTCACACTGCAGGGTTTATAATGGCGACCGCGACTTCTACTCCGGCCGGTCAGAGAATGAGCACTCGCACCACCACCACCGCCGGCGGCACGCCGCTGAGTCCCACCAGGATCTCCCGGCTGCAGGAGAAAGAGGATCTGAAGCATTTGAACGACCGTCTTGCGGTTTACATCGATAAAGTGAGGAGCCTCGAGTCTGAGAACAGCGTGCTGGCCCTGCAGATCTCTGAGAGGGAAGAGGTGAGGAGCCGGGAGCTGACCGGCCTCAAGTCCCTGTATGAGAACGAGCTGGCCGACGCGCGGCGCTCTCTGGATGATACCGCTAAAGAACGGGCCAGACTGCAGATCGAGCTGGGAAAACTAAGAACCGAACACGACCAGCTGCTACAGAGGTAAGTTACTGGTTTTAAACGCCTTTTTCCAACCTACATGTGGAGGAAGTTTCGGTCGTCCGCGTGTTTCCATTGGGTTCAAAATGGCCCGCCAGTTCTAATCTACTGAGCACGAACAGGACCGCGAGCGTTAAGGACAATATAAACTTCCGATTTAAAGTTTTTTTTTTTTCAAATATATATAAATAATAGCGGCCCTAAAGTATTAAAAATCTACAATAACTTTGTAGGTACGTTACATTACCAAAAAGCATTTATAACTTTAATTGTCTAGATTTTTAAATAAATCACAGTAGTTCTTTCAGCATTTAATCCTTTATTATACAGGGTCGCACAGCCATGAACTCTCGACTTGACTTAGACTTGGCCAAGTGTTTAACGACTGATTCCCTTCTTGACCCAACCCTCACCCTGTCCTGGGCTTGGGGACAATTTAGAGCAGTTAATTAGCTTAAATCCATGTTTTTTGGGCTGGGGTAGGAAACCGGAGAACCCGGAGAAAACCCATACTGACACGGGAGAATGTGGAACTTCACCCAGATGGCGATTCGGCCCGGGAATCCCCATTGCTTAGAGGAGAACGTGCTAAGCACTAAGCCACAATGCTGCCCGAACATGCTTAAATGTGTAAAACAAATAATTTGTGAGTAAAATCAAGTTACTTAAACTGATACTGCATAAAAATAGAGTTGGATACAACTTTGTATATTAAAAAAGAAATAATGAGTATTGGAGTTGGCATCAAAACAGTAAAGAACAAGGCTGGATGGAATTTACCTTTAAGACCTCAAAAAAGCCTAAGTTTAACTAATCATCCTGTCTTCTGTTTTTAATTTTTCGACATCTTCGTTCCTGGTTTGACCAGTCCAGTGAGTATTTATGTAAATAATGTCAACCTCTGTCCATTTGCAAATCATGCTAACCAGCTTATCCTTTAATTATGCTCAGGCTTTTCCTCAATATGATTTAACCCTATCTGATTTGAAGCACAGGCATAGGATATTAGTCTGCAAATCAGTGTCAGGCTTGGGTGAAGTTTTGACTTTTCCAAGAGCCACACCTTTTTTCTGTTATGGGGGAAGGGAAGCTACCTTCTGCCTTTTGACAGCTGTGACCAAAGTCAAGCTCTTGCAGTCAAATTTGAATGTATGGGGCTATGCCTGGAGTTTTTCTTTTGGTATGGTCTCTGTAACCTCCTAAAGGCTAGCTTTATATTATGCATGTTTAACTTTGCCATAACAATTTGACCTTGATTTGTCAGGCTCATTCAGTGTTGGGTGAAGGACTGTTTGTTTTGCATGACGTTTCAGTTTGCTTACCTTTTTAACTTTAGGCATTTGCAGTGTAATCCCTTTGCTTCCCTTAGGGCTGTTTGTGGTTGGGACCTACACAAACACTACTCTGCTGTGTGGAATAGATCAGAGGAAGCAACAACTTGATGTTGACTTGTTTCCTTAAGGCCTTTAATTGCATTTATAATGTTGCAAACTTTAAAAAAAAAATTATTTCTTATTTAATGCTTACCTTCTTTAATATTCCACATTTACCTTGTGAAAGTGTTTACATATTTAAACCAAAGTAATTTTTCATTTCTTTCATGTTGTGCACCTGATTTTCCTTTCAATGTAAATGTCCTTCAGTAATTGTCTGATTCATGTTGCTGTTACACAAATGGGACTCCTGGATGGGGCCACCTGCTGTCTTGGAGTTAAAGTGATCAAGTTTAAAAAAGTTCAATCATTGAACATGTTCTACTTTACACATATTGTTAAATTACATACTGTACTATATTTGTGTAAATGCTGCATCAGAATTTAAGTGTTCTGCTCAGTTTGCTGTACAGTTTAAGGTAACGATTTTACTTTTTCTGTTGTGCCTGTGGGTTTAGTAAACGATGGTAGCATCAATTTATACTTGTGAAACTTGATGCAGCTAGTCATACTGGTATGACAATTGGAGGCATTTATATTATTTCAAGCAGAAACAGAAATCTGATTAGAATGCATAAAATAGTGTTACATTGCAGTGCTGTACATTTATTGCTTTTAGTACTAATCAAGGGTAACTGTACAATCTTAGACTTTTAATTTTATTGTTTTGATCTTTGAAATTTAAATGGAACAAAGAATTAAGTATTTATACCTGCACTTCAAATCTAGGCTTGGCAAATTGTCAACGGAATCTCTAAAATATCAGTAGCTGTGTGTTTCAGGTCAGTCTGCTTTGTAGTTGAGTATGATTTGTATAAAAATAGTGTTTTTTTTGGGAGTGGGGTGGGGGATGAAAAATAATGCAGCAAGCTAATTTTTTTAAATGTAATTTATTATTCTTTTTTGAAAACATGTGGAAATGGCTTTTTAAAAAGTAATCAAAAATGTGTTTTGAAAGCACATCAACTAAAAACATTAAAATCAATTAAAGCATTATCTTTGTGCATGTTCTGAGTTCATAATGATCACATGCATATAAGAATGTGAGAGAAAAACAGTGTTTTAGCTTTTTACAATTGTGCCTTGTTCCTTGAATTTATGTGCAAAATGGGGTGGAGACTAAATATGCTTTAAATGTAAATGGCCCGACCTTCTGTTTGCCATGTGGATCATATGGTACATTTACACACATAAAGCCTTGACAGTGTTGTGTGAATATACAAACTGTTATCTGACTTTTGATAATTATTCTGTTACTAATTAAACTTTTTTTAAGAATATTATAATTACACTGACACTTATTACTCATAAACCACATAAATCTTTATCCAGAACCAACCTTTATCCAGAACCAACCCCAATTTTATCTGGAATAAAATGCACACCAGACACCATGTTTAGAATCATGACTAATGCCATATTTAATGACTAATCTTAAATATGATAAAACCAGCAAATATCAAAAAACTAAACTTGCAGCATTATGTATGATGCAACACTAACCTACAGTTTACAAATTTTAAGATTAGCTTTGGGGGTCCACAGAACATCCTACATGGAGGCAAATAGACCAACTAACTTTATTCAACAGCAATAATACTGAAATGTGCCAGGTGGTCAAACCCACCCAAGCCAGTTTTGAGAACCAATTGGAACACCAGAAGAGTTGCACATGAAAGCAAATGTGTCCTTATCAGACAGAAGCAGAAAATCTCAGATTTTGTTGTTTGCAAATAAAAAAATCCTAAAAAAAAACAGACCAAATATAAACCCAAGCCAAAATATATGCAATCGATTGTTAAATTGAAGTGTTGCTGCAGTTGGTCCACCAAGCATTAGCACGGCATCCAACAAACCATAGCTGCATTTTTGTCTCCCACAGATTATTATGCCTTCCTAGTGGCACTAAAATGTGTCCAATCACATGCACACAAATAATTTCTCATTTAAGCAGACTGAGACGTTCTTCCCTGGATGGGAATGGGAAACCTCAGCGCGAACCTCATTGAGGATTATGTGTAAGATCATGAATAAATAAATGAACATTTATGTAATAACGGACTGAGAACGTTCTAGCCGCTATTGTGCTGTTTTGGCAGTGAACTTCAATAGACCGTAACCTACTAACAATTCATTAGTACTGATAACAGCCTCGGGGCAATTTATAACAAAGCATCATCTCCATGTGACTCATTAGAGTGCAACTTGATTCTTAAGATTTGTATGATTCATAATTGTTCTTATTATAATGCTTGTTCTGAATCTTTAAAGTGACATATTTTAGGAAGAACTTTTTGTGTAAAGAACTTTACTAAAATGATGTCTAGACAAGTCCTTTGTTCTGTGTAGTCACAGCTGAACATCTGTCATTTTTGCACCTAAAACAAATAAGCAGCTGGCATGGAGGCCTGAATCTGTTTGGAAACTAAAACAGCAGCATTCAATTTGGTTTCATTATTAATGGTAAATTAATTATTAGCTATTGTGATAACATTTTATTGTATCCCTCATGTTTGTGGAACCAGCCCAAGTCTATAAGTTTAACCCAAATGAGTCACCTCTCAGTCTCCTGACTTCTATAAAGGGATTTCATTGAAGACCCATGTCTTTTAATCAGTTTTTTGGCAAACCTGGGTCTTATTTGTTGCATGTCCTACTTCATGCTTACTGGTTAACAGGGCTGTATTACAAAATACAGTGCAAATGGTGGCACACAAGGCTAGGTGCTTTTTTTTTTTTTAAATGTATAAGTTTCTACTTTTATTGTACTGGTACTGAAGCAAGTGATTCTTTACCACTTTTACTAACAAATTAATTTTTGTTGAAATAATGTCTGCATGGAGAACATTTCACGGTCACTTATGAAATTAGTCATTACAGTTGTTAATATTGTATGTTTTTGCCTGCAGCAATTTACTGACCAAATTAAGCAATGTAAAATGTTAGTTGATTGACTGAAGCAGAAATGTTTTAGCCGCATGTTTCTAGATAAGATGTACAACCTCTTTATAAGTAGAACCCAACACCAACACATGTACAGCTTTTTCTTTTTTTGATGGTTTTAATACAGGGCATTATAATGTGAGGTAAAGAGAAATATCACTTGAGACTTATTTAGTACTTTCTTAATGGTTAACATAGTCAGCCTGTCTTGGTATAGCTTGTTGAATTTTTGGGCAAGTGTGGCAAGTTGGAGTGGTGTGCCAACTGTTAAATGAACTGTATAGATCCATTACTCACTTCACCAGTTGTTCCTTCACTGCTGAGAAGTGCTTCTTTGTCCAGGTCATGTAGCAAGGATCCATTTGCCACCAGATGCATCCTCATATGTTCACTGGTGTGTTGGCACAAAACATGTGTGTGTGTACAATATTTTTGTTAAATTAAGACTGTATCATGGGGCAGCGCCTCTGAGCGCTGGGGATTCCCGGTTCCAATCCCTATCTGGGTGGAGTTTCGAAGTTCTCCACGTCTTTGTGGGTTTCCTCCGGGTTCTCTGGTTTCCTGCCACAGTCCAAAAACATGGCTGCAAGGTAAATTGAATGCTCCCTATTGAATGTCCCTACAGTCTGGGTGTTTGTGAGTGTTTATCCAGTGATGGATGCCCGGCGCCCAAGACGTGTCACATATATGCAAATTTTTTAAAAATTATTTTATTGTAGTAGTGTAAACATTAGGTTGCTTGGCCAATGCACTGTGACCTCATTTAGTCTTTATATCAGTCATTCCATATTGCCTACCCTAAATACAAGGACACTTCTGTTGAAGGTTGTGTGTGTGTTTGGAAGGGATCCAAATAATTACAGTAGCCTATATCTCTGTACACCAGATTAAAATACTCCTCAACGCTGCATATTGTAATTAGTATTATAAAATCAAAGCCATGTATTGTGTAATCCTGTTTTACATTTATCATTCACATTTGTTTGTTCTATTGTTTGAACATGAAATCAATTTTCACATTCCAAAAATGGGTAAATTGGAGATGCTAAATTGCCTCATGACTGTAGTAAAAAATAGCCAGTCTTTGTCTTGATCCATCCGCGCACACACACTATACGGAGCAATTTAGAGTACTCAGTTTTCTTGAAATCCATGTTTTTGTAATGTGATAGGAAACCGGAGAACCCAGAGGAAACCCACGCAGACACAGGGAGAACATGGAAACTCCACCCAGATTGGGGTTCGCAGCGGGAATTTCCAACACTGAGAGGCGAACGTGCTCACCACTAAGCTGCCTATTTCTCTTGATGTTACTTTCAAATAAACCAAATCCAAATGGAACTATACCAAGTTTAAACTGGACTTGAGGTATAAATTATAAAGATAATATAACAAGGTACAGTGACTTGCCAGATCTGTTAAATACAGTATTTTGATTATCTTTCAATTTTCAAAGCTAATTGTGCCATATATATTGTTCTGCATTCCGAAAAGTAGCTTCAGTGTCATTGTGTATAAATCATATGTAGTGTTTAATCAAAAATGGTATGTTTTACTAGCTGCATTTCACTTGCATGGTTCTGGGTTGTAGTTTAAACACATGGTGGTGTGTATAGTATTACACACTTTCGCTAGAAGTGGCATGGCAGGGGGGGGGGGGGTGGCTGGGGTGCGGTTAGATAAAAAGCTGGGAACTTTCTTTTTAGTAACTCCTAATAGCACTTTTCCTCCAGGCCTTTCTGCTGTGTGTAAAATGCCTGACATTCCATGCATTTTTATACTCTGCCTAAGCTTTTCATTCTCACCTTACTCCTTCACGTGCACAGTGCAGGTCCTCATTGGCCACATAATTTTAGTCAACATTCGTGTACATATAAAGCTTGATGGTGTTTAGGAATAATACTATAGAATTGGTCAAGACCAGTCACTGTATAGGTTTCTTATGCAGGTTTTATTTAATAAGAATAGTACACTGCTTTCTTTTTAATGTTAATGCTAACATTACAGGAAGACTTAAATCTGCAGACTGGACATTCTGCAGACTGGACAGTTCCACAATCTTAAATTAAAAAATTATTTTCATACACTTGGGAATGGGGAGCCCCACCGTGACCCTGGTAGAGGAATAAGTGGAACATAATGAATGGATGGGTGGATTTATTATTATTATTTTTTTTTTATTGGATAAATGAATGAATTCTTTATTTAATCCTGTGATTATTGTTTTTTTTTTATTATGCTGGCAGTACATCAATTTATCACCTGAACATCAGGTGATTTGTATGACACTTCCGATACCACCACATTCACTAAACTGTAAGATGCTCCATAGATAAAAGTATCTGAATACAATAATTATTAAATTCAAGTGTTCCATTTAGTCTAATAGCCCCAGTTGAATACAACTTGGCTGTTGCATTTGTGCAATGTTGTGGGAACAGTTACGAGAAGCCCTTTTTTCTGTTTTAGCTGGATTTTTACTTCTTTACAAGGTTGGTGGAATAATTTGACTGTCCTACATTAAGCCAATAAAGCTTCTGACATTAACCAGTACCGAGGTCCTCTCATCCAGCATCAGTGTACGACCTCACAGTTGTTCTGAAAAATGGGCAAAACCTTTCAGTATATTTCTTGCTAAATGTAAATAAAAGGGGATGTGGCTCATCGAAACCATGTAACTGCCTTGTAGCCCAAATTTTTTTAAGCCTGCCATCCCTGCACAGTGTTATGCTCTATATAAGACTTTTATAATGTATGTACAGTCTGGAACAATAGTGTCTGATCACTGGTCATGTGGTCAGATGTTTGCAGGATGAGGTTGAATTTTGTATTTAATAACATAGTACCATGGTATTTTTGTTACATTTTCATTCAATATAATTCAGTGAATGAGATGGCAGTTATTTTCAAATATTACAGTTCTGTAGTGACCATGTCTTTTTAAAAAAGTGTTTAGATGATCCAGTACATCAGGAATCTATTAATTCTTTAAGTCATACAATTTCCACACCACTTAGCAAACATGCTCATGCATGAAGAAAAACAAGTCTCAGCAAACATTTCCTTTTTACTTGCTTGCATGTTGATTTTCATGTGTTTGGGCATTTTTTTCTCCATTTATTTTAATGTCCTCGGTCTCTAACCACCTTAAAATGTTACCTGCTAATATCCAAATTCAGTTGTACAGTGCAGGTACACCTTGGTTTTTATGTGAATGATTATAATATATGCGCTTTAGTAAATTCAAATATATGTAGCGATCCAGACATAGTGATTCCCATTGTATTCCTAGCGGCAGAAATGCCATAACTGTGTAGGGCATGGTCCCATTTCCTGTTGGCTTATAAGAAGCATAGTTTTCATTTTAGTCTGATAAAACCCTGTAGCTTTAAATTAATTTTGAGTCTGTAAACCTGCCTTTTAGTGCATTAAAGGTAAGTGCATTAAAGGTAAATACTTTGTAATGCAATGTTGAGGTTATGGAATTAATAAAGCATTTAATGGAAGTAGCCCTGCTTTTCTTTCAGATTGGAGTGGTTGCACAGTATTTGGTAGCTGAACACAAATTTAATGCACAAGTATGTTAGAAGTTAGAGTGGCCTTGCTTTCGTTTTACTTTAAATGGATTTTTGAACGAAGGAGGGACTGGGGTGTTCTGATCTTTTTTCCTATAGTATGCATCCTACTGATCATTGAACTGTGTGTAAGCCCTCTGGAATTGCTGTCATCGTGCATTGAGTGACCCTAAATACAGTCACATTTTAATTAACGATGTGCCTGTTTAGAAAACTCCACGCATTGCCAATCACACAATTTAGGCAAATACTACCGCCTGCCTCTAGCCCTCAGGGCTCTGACACCCAAAGCCCATGATCTGCCATTGATGAGTTTCTGTGGCCCTAGTTTTTGAAATGTCCCACAACATTAGCATAATTAAATTCTTTCTGTCTTCTAAACAGATTTTCAACTGCAGGTTATATTACAGAAGTTTGTGGTGAGAGAAAATGGTTAGAAAAATCAGCTTTTTTTAAATTAAAATCAGTGCCTCCTACAGGCAGAAAATGTAAGTTTAATGGTTGTTTATTTGTCTTTGTGAAAAGTTACCTTGGTATGTGGATTACACTAAATTTATATTTTTAGATCCAGCAGAAAGGTTCACCATAAGGAATGGAATTGGAAGAATGCAGTGAAACCCAGTGTTCGGGCTTATTTAATTAAACGGCAGTCATTCTTAGCTGCTGGGATAGCAGGGAACTATGCTGGGAACTTTGAGCTATACTTTTCAAAATGATTTTTGGTATTGCTAAGTAGGTGTTTCTTGTCTTTTTAATTCAATGCTATTTAAATTTCACTTTGTCAGATTTGCTTGTTCTTTTGTGGTATTTTGTCCACCTTTCTATAGTGAAGTTGTTATCTAATAGCAGCTGTTCCCCAGAGCTCCAGGTTGTTTTGTTTAGAAATTCTAAATGAATAGGGTCCTATATTTCTCTTGGTGCTGCATCAGTGAAATCCCAGTGTTGCAAAAATTTAGCTTCAGGTGGACTTTAATGCTTGGCATTATGGTGATATTTTAAAATGAACAAATTCCATGCTATTTCAATTTCTTAATAAATTAGCCGTTAATTATTTGGGAATGCAAGTTCTGTAACACCCCACACTGTTTGCTTTCAATTTTTCCAAAATATGCCTACAGTAATACATTGCTGCTATATATTTGAAAGTAGCTTTGAATGAAAATTACTTTGCTGTTAACTAATGTAATCGAAAGAACTATCCAGAAACAGATATCCAATCTGAGCAAAATGTTCAAAATGCACAGTGAGAACTGTAATGTAAACAGAGCCTAAAAGCAAATGACTTATTTTAATACAAAATTTGTTTAGAGGGCTCACAATCCTGTCAAATTTTATATTGTGCATCTGCATTTTTATAAAAAAAATCACAGGGTTCTATGGGTAAATTTATTATAATTTATTTGGTTTCTACTTATGCTAATCTTTGCTTTTGATTGTAGTTATGCCAAGAAAGATGCTGACCTGGCTGGTTGTCAGACCCGACTGAAGGACATAGAAGCACTACTCAACACTAAAGAAGCTAGTCTTTCCACAGCGCTCTCGGAAAAGAAAGGTCTGGAGGCCACATTGGCTGACATGCAAGCTCAGTTCAAGGAGGTAATATCCTAAAATATTCCATATGTGATTATTATGCTCAATGTACATGTTTCCTATGGATGGTTTTTTATTTTACACCACACGTGGCACCTGTAATTTTTAGTTGGAAGCAAGTTTGGCCTTTGCTAAGAAGCAACTGGGAGAGGAGACACTGTTTAGAGTGGACCTGGAGAACCGCTGCCAGAGTTTGGCTGAGGAGCTGGACTTCCGTAAGAACATGTTTGAAGAGGTAAGTGACTAATGTGAAATGTACACTCAGTATATAAAGTAGCTTTGCACCCAAACTTTAAAAGTCAAGTCTAGGACAGAACTTTCCAAATTGTTTCCCTCTGGTGGTTTGTGTGGGTACTGCAGGTGCTTTTTGATTGCTAGGGGAGGCACATTTTGATGAGACAGATTTATTTCTTTAAGTATTATTTATTCCATTGGTAAGTTTATTTAAAGTGTGATAAGCAGTCATGCATAATTTGAATGATGTATATACATTTAATATACACACAATAATAAGACAGCAAAGGTTCAACATGTCTCCTCCCCCTACTTGCACGATTCAGGTTAATCTTTTCTTTGCGTTGTATACAGATGCTACTATTACTTTTAACCATTTACGTTAAAATAGATTCATACTGAGAGGAGTTGTCCAACATTACTCTTGAAGTGTGTGTGCAAACCTTATAAAAACTAAGGGGTGAAATATTTATTTCCTAAACTTCTCATTACTTCTCAGTTTTTCTTTCGATTTTCCACATTGTGCACAATTATTACACAAGTATAATTGTATTTTTGAGAATTAGTTTTATTATTGAACATCTACAGTGATTAGTCAACCCATAATGTTAATATACGTCAGACTCAAACATTTAAGAAAGTAAAAGTACGGTATTGGATTTCTTAGCAGACGATCGATGTGCACATAATTATTGGGGAGTTAAAAGAATTATTATGCAACTAAATGAAAAACTAATCTTCCCATTTCACTGTTTCATCTAATAAAGCAAGAACAATAAACAACTCATTTACAATTAAACATTTCTGCCATAAAAAGAAAAATTACTGACCATCTACAGACATTCAATCATGGATTCCATCAATGTCTTAATCTGCTCAACTTTTTCTGCAGCTGCAACCACAGCCTCCCAGACTGTTTAGATAGGTGTATTGTTTTCCTTCACCATAAATCTCCTGTTTAAGAAGGGCCCACAAGTTCTCTATAGGGTTTTGGTCAGGTGAGGAAGGGGGCAATGATATTATTTTTGTATCTTAAAAGCCTTTACCGTGCAGCTGAGTACTTGGATGCATGTGATGAAGATGCATGTGCTTCTCCTGCACAGAAATCATAAAAAATCACTTCTTGAAGGATGGTGACTTTTTCCTGTACCACTGCATAAAGAAAGTGTATTTTAAAACTGGCAGTAGGTTTGGTAGTTGATTTTGAAAACCTCTTCAGTCAATGTCCAACCAGCTTATCTTTAATGATCCCAGCCCATAGCAGGCATCTATGGAGTCTGAGTTGAAGTGGAGCTGTGTGTTTGTTACTGATTCAGCCACGTGCCCATCCTCATGGTCCACCAAAAGTCACGCTCATCTGAGCAGTCCATAAAACCTTGGAAAATCTGGCCTCGGCTATTTCTTGGCCCACTCTTGATATTTGAACTTTGTTTGGTCGGCTGGTGGGTCTGATTTTAGCCTGCCTTACCTTGACCATGTCTCTGAGTACTGAACACCGTGTGCTTCTGGGTAAGTTGTGCTTCTGGAATATGACTGCACTGGAGATTAATGGGTTCCTGATCACTTCCTTTGAATTCTTCCCAAATCTTTGGATGTTCATTTCTCTTTCTCAACAAACTTTTCTCAGTTGACTATTTGCAACAAAATGTTTAATGGTTCCGTGATCACACCCCAAAATCTTAGCAATTTCAACAGCGCTTAATCCCGTTGAAAGCCTTTTCAAAACTTGTGACTTCAGTTAGTTGAAGGTTCTTCATATTTGCCTCAGGAATAGAGGCTGTCTAATTATAATGCACACCTTCATATAAGGTGCTGATCTTCTTTTTTTTGTAATAAAACCTTTCAAGTCAGTGGCGTTCAAATACTTTCCTCCACTGTATGTTGTATGGCGTATTTCTCTTGGTTTAATGCATTAGTTTTATTCGATCTTGGTTGTTCATTGTAGTAGTGATCAAATTTCTACTAAAATCGTATCCATTGTTAAATTACATGGAACATGAAAATTAAGAAAATGCATGCCATATATTCTGACTCATGCTAATACAGACAAGTGGATGTGAAATCTTAATCTCCACCATCATTTACGTTTAAAGTGCAAGTTTAAACAGGAATTTACTCGTATACCTGTTTGTTCTGTTATATATAAAATTCAATACTGTACACTTTCATGCTTGAAGTGAAACTGTTTCCCAAGAGTCCTCTTTTATTGTTGGCCTAGTTTTCCTTTGTTCCATGGTTTGGAACCAAATTTTCAGGTTTTGACTTGTACAAGTAGCTTTTTTTTTTTATTTATTTATTTTTTTTTATTTTTATTTTTTTATGTTCAACATTTTATAAACTTGCAGCAGTGATGTGAAGAAACAACTTACAAAGTAGTGGCATCTAGAGCTCAATGTAATGTGGAAAGAAGGCAGCTAACTAAACCTTAAGACTTTGAAGTAAGGCAGATCAGTGCATTCACTCCATTCCTAAGCTGCTTAACCTGATTAGGGTCATGAGTGCTGCAGACTGTCCAAGCACTCACTATGTAGACTTTACAGGGCAATTACACCTTCCTGCTAAGGTTCTATTTACTTCTGCCCATATGATTTCACATAGGGCTGTCCCATATTGGTGCCAATAAACAGCGAGTGAGCAGCGGAGTACACTAAACTTTACCACGTCATTGAATTGCTGCTCAGAACTCAAAAATAGTGGAAACATTAAAAATTCTGGGTCCAGTATAATTTTCTGTATTGGTTATTCTTAAGATATTACATCAGATTTGGGGCAAAATTTTTTAATTTCACTGTGTGATCAAATTGAGGCTGCTTTGAAGAGGTTAAAAAGGATAAAACTAACTGAGCATTATGATTTTACATTAGGTCATTTAGCTGATGTGTTTATCCAACGCGACTTCCAAGCATCCCATTTTCATTGGGTCAGAACACAGGGTTGATACAGCACCCCTGAAGCAATGGGAGTTAAGGGTCTTGCTCAAGGACCCACATTGGTAACTTCAGTGGACCTGGGATTTGAACCCACAAGCTTCAGATTGATAACTCAACTTTCTAACCACTAAGCTACCACTCCCTTTATTTGTAGTTCTTTAATTAAAGTTGATAGACATTTATTTATTACTGAACTATGCAGCTCTTTTGTGACTGAAAGTAGTTGTAAAGGTTAGTTTTTAGATAACGAACATGAGTCTTGCACATAATACAGTAAAAGTTTATCTGTAATTCCGCACACTAAAATACTCATCTTTGTCTGCTTGATTTACAGGAGATTAAAGACACCCGCCGTAGACACGAGACCCGAATGGTTGAGGTGGACTCTGGGCGTCAGATGGAGTATGAGTTTAAGCTGGCACAAGCTTTAACGGACATGAGACAGCAACATGATGAGCAGGTCAAGATTTACAAGGAAGAAATGGAGCAGACCTATGTGTCCAAGGTGAAGCCCGTCTACATTTTGCTCGCTTGGAACTTCAAAACATGTTCATTTCATGTCATGGTTTTAAAGTTGGTACATTTTTGGAAACTGTTTTTGAACCTGATTAACTCATCCTAAACTTGTTTCATGCGTAGATCAGGAAATGTCTGAAAAATATGGTTAAATATGTAGTTTCACATTTCAGCAGCTAGTTTTTGTCACATCATACGCCTCCATCACACTGAAAGCTTTTTTTGTTTTTAAGCAAATATCACAATATAATCCTCAACAGTGGTCATACACTCACTGTAGTGTGAGGGGCTGGAATGTGCACTCGATTAGAATTGTAAAACACTATCTAAAGATAAGCCACCATCTTCCTGTAGGATGTCCTGTGAGCACCAATAAAGGATTGAAGGAAGATAAACACATTGTGCAGCCACTGATGAGCTATTGTTGTCTACATTACAACTACAAATTAGAACTATAATGTAGGTGTGTTTAGTCGAGTTACCATGTGGTGAATTATTCCAGCAGTACTGAAGTGTATAATCCACTTAAAACAGCAGACCATGAACAGTCCACAGCCCAAATACCTGCTAAAAGTGGGGCTCCTGACTATTAATTAAACAGGACAAAGAACTATGGAGGAATGGGTTATGCAAATGGCCCACATACGGTGGTTGGACAATGAAACAGGAACACCGGTCATTTAAGTGTGGGGGGAAGTTTCAGGGCCAAATTGGAGCAGCCTGGTGGTCAATCTTCATTAATGTCACATTGCAGCAGTAAGAGCAGAGTGTGAAGGTTCAGTTAGCAGGTAAGAGCACAGTTTTGCTCCAAATATTGCAATGCACACACGTTCTGGGTGCAGAGTTCAAAAGATTGGTTTAATGAACATGAAAGTGAAGTTGAACATCTCCCATGACCTGCACTCTCACCAGATCTAAATATTATTGGGTTTTTGGAGGAGCGAGTCAGGAAATGTTTTTCTCCACCCACATCACGTAGTGACCTGGCCACTGTCCTGCAAGAAGAATGACTTAAAATCCCTCTGACCACTATGCAGGACTTGTATATCATTTCCAAGACGAACTGACGCTGTATTGGCCGCAAAAGGAGGCGCTACGCCATACTAATCAATTATTGTGGTCTACAACCAGGTGTTTCGGTTTCATTGTCCAACCCCTGTACATATAACTGCAGAACTCCAGCTTGCTTAGCAGATGTCCTGTATACTTACTAGAGTGATAAGAGTGTATACCGGTTAAGATTAATAGCCAATATTAGCCTGCTGATGCAAAGATAATGTGGATATCCATGTTTCTAAATTGATTGCATGAATACATTTCTGTAAGATGAAAGTTTCCAAGCTGTGTTTTCTCAATTTGAGTGTTGAATGCAGCAGAGTCATAAAAGGATTTCCTTCGTTTCATAATGTATGCAGAAGTGCTTACGTCTTCCATCACCATGAGCAAGAATTTCAAAGGCTTGCTGTGAATCAATGACATTGTGCCATAATCATTTACTTGAGCTTAATTACAAAACCACTGTGGTTTGGTAGGTTCTCGAACAATTATTTTAAGATTTTTGCATTAATTATCAAACATATAACCTGTTATAAACATTGATGCATGCTTAAAAAACACTGCATCAGATTTCAGCTGATTTTTGCACCTCGCCTTGAGCATCTGCTGCACCAGTGTGGCACTTCCTTCCAGCCTCTAAGCTTATGCAGTTTTTTTTATGTTTGTTTTTATTGTTCCTCTTTCTCACAAGCTGTTCCTTTTGTTCCGTCCTATGTGCCTTAGCTGGAGAACATGCGCATGTCTTCAGAAATGAATAGCAGTTCGGCTAGCATGGCACGGGAGGAACTAAGGGAGTCCTCTTTAAGGATGGAGAGTCTAGCTGCGCAATTGGCCGGTTTGCAGAAGGAGGTAAGTCGTATATTCGGTACACACCTCCAACTGTTCCTATTGGAGCAATTCCATTCCGGAATATTCTAACAGCATGAATGGGTAGTAGGATTTTAATGTACAGAACAGAAAATAAATAAAACTGAAACTTTATTAACTTCTAGCAGCCTTTTGCCATTATTTATATGCGGCTTAACTTTTTTTTGTATACTTCCTGTTTTAAATGTCTAATGTAAATAAAATTTACATTATTATTTTTTTCATATATTTTAACCACTAATATTATTGGGTTTTACATACTTAAAGCATACTGTAGTTGGTTTATATTTAGCCCAATAACAGTAAAAACTATTTAAACACTTTAACACAGGCTCTAAACAAGACCTCTGTGATGTACTTAATCAAATTAACTTTAGCCATCGTAATTTTAGTCCATTTAGCTGTTATAGTGTTGTTTTAGTTCAAAAATGTCATTTGGATACAATATTCAGGCAAGCAGAATGTGGTGTTAAATATTTATGAAGAATAAAGGAAGCTTAATCATAAGGAAATGCAGCACTTTCAAGAAGAATATCATCTTTGGACTGTTGCAATATAATGTAGCTCACTACTTTGCACAATGTAAATGACTCCACTACTGAATGTGTATACAGGTTGTGTGTATTTAAATATTTATCGGTCTTCTTAACCTTTTTTTAATTCTACACATTATTGCACCATGACATCCAGTATGGACTGATTAATTCAATCATAATACTTGCCATGTTTTGGTGCTACAATGCATTTTTACATTTTTGAGGAAGTGACCATCAGGCAATAAAGCTTAGTATGCTGTGCATTTGAAGCCCGTGTAATAACTGGACATTTTGGCTTTCAGCTACATGGCCTCATGTTGGGTCAGTGGGTTAAACTGCAGAATTTTCACTTTAAAGTAGTTGTCACTGTTTATATTGTGTGATTAGAAGAGCTTAACAATTTGTTGGGGAAATTTGTCGTAGCAATTACTAAGATTTGTGGTATGAATTTGTAAAACCTAAGACATGATGGAATTCACCCTGGTTCAGGCTCTGAACTAGAAATAAGAATTAAGCAAACATTTAATAAAATAAATTATATATATTTAACACGCTGCTCTGATTATATACTAATAAGAATTAAAAGGTCTGGTGAACCAGTGGTTAGTGTGCCCACCTTCTAGCAAAAAGGCATGCAGGTAGCTGAAATGGAGAAAGCCAGTGGAAATGGCTTTGAAGCAGCAAGTTGTAAACTCCCCGTTAAATACCATAATTAGCGTGCTTCTAAAATCTGTTTTGTAAACATGCGACGTATCATGCACAAGGCTACCGTTGTAATGCTGATTTGATGTGCTTCAGTAGTACAGGTTTTACTATAGGCAGGCAGGAGACAAAGGTGGAGTGGCGACAGCAACAGTAATGTAGGATGAAAACCACAGAAGCAGGTAAACAAGGAGACAGGAAAGGAGCAGGCTGGAGAACATTGTGGCTAAATGTGCGCTAGACAGCAAAAGAAAAGGAAGAACAGTAATAGTACAAGTTTTTTAGTATTTTTTTCCTAATAATACCAGCAGCTGGTTGTTTTGTACTTCCACAATGTTTCTTTACCTGATCAAACAGGCACGAGGCTGGCAGGATCGCATCAGCGAACTGGAGACCGCTTTGGCACAAGAAAAGGACCTGAGTCGCAGGGCATTGGCTGAGAAGGAGCGTGAGATTGCAGAGATCCGATCAAAAATGCAGCACCAGTTGGAAGAGTATGAGCAGCTTCTGGATGTCAAACTGGCTCTGGACATGGAGATTAATGCCTACAGGAAGTTGCTGGAGGGTGAAGAGGAGAGGTAAATATCATTAATGGGTGGGTAGTCTGATTAAAGCTGTAAAGTGAGCTCATTTTTAGGGAGTGCTTTTTCGGTCTAGACTGAAGCTGTCTCCGAGTCCGTCCTCTCGGGTGACCGTGTCTCGAGCCTCGTCCAGCCGCAGTGTTCGCACCACTCGTGGGAAGAGGAAGCGTGTGGATGTCGAGGAATCTGAAGCCAGTAGCAGTGTCAGCATTGCTCACTCTGCCTCTGCCACTGGAAATGTCTGCATCGATGAGCTCGACGTGGACGGGAAATTCATCCGACTGCAGAACACTTCGGACCAGGTCTGAGCTCGAGACCGTAAAATCTGCATTGATGTTTTGTGCCCCCCGTTACAGTTCTTCATTCTGGATCTGTGATTTCTTTTCAGGACCAACCTATGGTTGGCTTTGAAATGACCAGAAATATTGGGGACACTTCTGCTACCTACAAGTTCACTCCAAAATATGTTCTTAAAGCTGGGCAGAAAGTCACTGTAAGTCATTTCAAATTGCTCTCCCAATGCAGATATTTTTATGGCTGCAATTTGTTTTACCGTATAGTTTGCATGTCAGGGATTTTCTCTCATAGTTCAAAAATTGGACACATTTTTTACTGTGTTTCTGGTTATGGAGGATAAGTGAACAGTGAACGTAGGCTGGTACAGTTAGTTGTAAATGGACATCAATAACTTGCACAGTGCAGATACATTTTATCAACAAAAATTAAAGGCTTAAGTGAGTTGCCTGTCCCTAATGTAAAATAAGATGACCGTTCTTGGGTCCAACCAGTCACCTTCCAGATTAACGACCAGAAATGGTGGATTTCTTAAAAAAATAAAATCAATAAATCTGGGCAGTGGCTCTCATCCAACATGACTGTTTGACCCTTGACACTTCACAACTCTGTGAAAAGTTTTTCCTGAAGAGTTTACATTCTTGTGAACATCATAGACCTCATAGATGCTTATGAAATTTTTGTGATATTTTTTTTTAACATAAATTAATTAATTTTTTATTTTTAGAAAATGAGCTGTGATGTCAGAAACGACTACAAAAAAGATTTGTAGTCTGCACTCTGATAGCAATGAATGAAAAAAAAATCTATAATCGAATTGCATCTGAATACTTTGTCCACATAGTGCATGATCATCATATGGAATGATTTTTTTTTTTTTTTTTTTTTTTTTTTTTTTTTTTT
>JAOUQT010057571.1:0-10618 GCA_025769995.1 Xyliphius kryptos | reverse complement strand
CGACAACATAGCTCCTAGGATCATTCAAGCACGCAAACCCCTCCACCACGATAAGGTGGTGATCCAAGGAGAGGATTCAATTATTGCAACTATATTTAAAAACAATTACTTAGTTCTTTTACTAAGTAATAAATTAATAAGTAATAATTGTATGATTTACTAAAAGGTTTATTAAACAATTTGCAAGGTCTGCACATCTAGGACAAAACAAGTATATGTGTTGTCTTTCAAGACCTATATTCCTTGTAAATCTTATATTTGCTTACACACAAATTGTATATATAGATTTTGAAATGCTTAATCTCATGAAAACAAATAATTGTTAAGTATACCTAAAAATTGTGTTAATAATTAGTAGGCAAAATTTATTCTAATGATTTTAGCCATTAACAAAAAATATCTATTCAATATACTGTACACCCCCTGCCTGCTCCATTATTAGGGGAAAATAATACATCAGGAGCAACACAGGTCCATGTGCGTCACCACTACGCACAGCATGATCGCCCTAGCAACCACACACGAGCTCCACCCAATTAGCTGACAGGATCTGAGTGAAGTCTATGAATGTGTGTGTGTGTGTGTGTGTGTGTGTGTGTGTGTGTGTGTATGTATATATGCATGTACGTATATATAAAAGATTTTGTGTTTTACTTTCATTTAATTTACTTGCTGTTAATGGGCAGCATCACTTTTCAAGTATAACTATTTATGCCACCTATTAATAATGTATCAATTGGGTTGGATGCAGTCCTAAACTGGTCCTCTGGGTACTGGTAAGGCATTATTTGTAAATAACGGTCCTGCTTTTTTTTGATAGTGGGCAACGATTCATCAGGGCTGGCAAATGCTGAGGCAGCTGAAAGTCTCCCATCAGCAGAGCTGATCGATTATTAGCCGGAGTTGTGCTGGAAGCAAAGGACTTTAGAGATTTTCCAAGCTATTTTAGTACGTACAGACCATACAATACAAAAACCAAAGAATAAAGAAAAGTGTAAGTAGTCACTAAAGTTACTGACATTTTACATTTTCACCAACTCTAAGTCCTTTTGAATTCACAGCCAAATCTTATAAAGCTTTTTCTCTTACAGTGGGATGACCAATAATCATATAAAATATTTCATGAACATTGGTAATCTGCATGCAATGTTGAAATTTTAAATGTCCAAACAATATTAGAAATCATCTGACTTTGATGAGATTCAGAACATCTGATCTCACACATGAGAATCTAGTTTTAAAAAAGCTACCATAGACATGATGAGTGTTATAGCTGCAAAGTACTTTGTGTGTTGTGTACTAATACCTTTGTCCGTGTCGTATCCATCATGAGGCCATAGAGTAGAAACATGCATTATAGAGACATCATTGGCACTACAGTTTCTATATATACACAGACCTCCATGGAATAATTATTTTGATTTACATTTTGTTCATTCTTATGTTATTTTGTTCTCAACGCATTCCACTATCTACTACATAAAGATTTTCAACTGAAATATTTTATTCATTGAGATCTAGGATGTGTTATTTTTGTGTTCCCTTTATTTTTTGAGCAGTGTATATATATATATATATATATATATATAGCACTATTAACCATTATATAGAGCAAATGTACATTTATTAGCTTGCTTTAACTGTGCAGTGTATATAAAATACTCTTTAAAGGCGTGTATGTACTAAAACTGTGGGTCAATTGTGCATTTGACGTGTAAGATTTTTGTTTTACAACTGACGCAAGTTTGGAAGATACACGTCGATCTAACGAGTGCCATCTTTGACACTACATTATCCTGATGTACTGTCATGAAAGACAAACAATCTGAGCTTCCAGAATTCCATGTGGAAGATATTACTCCCCAGTGAAGCTGACATTAATTGTCAGCAGGCACTAAATTGGTGAACTGTCACTGAGCCTATTGCAAGAAATAGACATTGAACAGAGAGCATTACATCAAATTTGGACATGTGAAGAAACACCCCACAGGCTACATGGTGTGTACAAAACAATCTAGCATCACATTTTGATTAAGTGATTGCATTAATAAAATGTACAATTTATTACACAGACTAAACAAGCATTGACCATTATACTTTATTGTTGGACCATATAATGCTCAGACCTTTTGCTGCAACAATATTTTATATATTAAATGTTTTGAAATGAGGTTAATAATAAATATGCAATTTTCAGTTATAAAGCAAACGTGTGCTTACTATTAATACTGCCAGAATCGTCTCTACATAATACATTTATGAGTCATGCCGTGGTTTTGTGGAAACCTTGTTTGCATGCAGGGTGTAGCTCTATGAACTGTTTTTGCTCACAAGGACTCCATTTCCTTGAAAATGATTGGTTCTTCTGCTGATTTTATCAGATTTTTGGATTGACAGTGCTGGCATAAAGCTGCTAGCATGTCTGTGAAGTGTAATTGCATTGCACTGCAACCTAGAGAGACGCGATAGACTTGTCGTCTCAAGTCTCTCATCTGCAAAGATTCCAGAGTTGCTGGCTGAATGAGGATGGGCCAACAAGCCCAACTGTCAGTCAAAGCCATGTTTCTCCATTACCATCTTCACTATGAATAGCTAGAGGAAGCAGAGAGGAAAGGAGAGGCGGATTTGGCAAGGAAAGCAGCTCAGGGGTAACTTTTTTCTGCCTTCATTTGCTGCCTGGATTTGGCGGGATTAGAGGGCTTGAAGATGAGAATGGGAAGAGAAATGTTATGGGCTGCAGGCAGCCAAGCAGGACGCTGAAAATCTAATCCAAAACAGCCCCGTGAAGGATAGAGAGAGAAAGATGGAGAGACCAAGGCAAAAAGGTGGAATGGGCAGATTTTTTTTTATTTGTCATTGCTGAGTTAGACTTTGTCAGGACAAAGAGCAGAGAAGGCTTAGTGGCTGATAGCTGAGCATCATCACTCTTTTCACCATCATGCCGTTCCACTATATCTCTATCCCTGCATTGCTGACTCTGCGCAACTATACTCAGTGGTAGATGGAGAATCAAAATTTGCCATGAGGAAAATGGCCAACACATCTAATCAGTGCAGAAAATGCTTTTATTACAAGGAAATATTATTTATATGGCCTTTAAATCAATGTGTCTGGTATTTCCTAATTTGAAACATATTTTGCTTATCCTGTTCCATATTTAAACATTGCAATATAGTTTTTGAGGTAGCCCTCACAGATACCCGGATAAAGAAAAAAGTCTAAGGTCATTTTGCACATCCTCATACTGTAAAGGTTTCTATTTTTGTCATTTGGATATATTTCCTCTCGGGAACATTTTACTTTGACATAATATTAACTTTAAAACTCCAAGAACAAACAAATCCTTGTTTTTAAGTTAATCATTTAGTGAGGAGTGTGGAAAGAGAAAGCAAATCAATAAAAACAATTGTTGAATGCACTGTGTAAACCATTATAAACCAGAGACAGTTTTAGGCTCGTGGGTAAAGATCCAGCCTGGTTCAATTCCCGGTCCCAACAAGCACTACGGCTGAAATGCCTTTGTTCAAGGCAACGAACCCAAATTGAATCACTATCGCTTTATTATATCCGAGTCATATATTACATGTCTGATTAGTTAGCCTTTTGGGGATTTGTGGACTCTAGATCTCCAAATAACAAATAAAAGTGTAAATAATAAAGTCACAAGAAAAAGAACTGTATATATAAAGATAATTTGTGGTTTTGTGAGTTAGGTTTTAACACCATCAAAGCTGATTGGTTGAAGTACAATATCAATAAACCTCCTCAGTGTGTGAAGTAGATTAACATCTAAAAAGGACCTGATGCCATTACTTAAAACTCACCAGTGTAAACACCTGTCCTTACCATGGTATTGTACCATTATACAGTTCAAATGTTCAAAGCTGTTTGAATCCAAAAGCTGGATTAATCCTCGCTTTTTTAGAATTGTGCAGGTGTACTTTAAAATCTCCGAATTAGGTTCCCAGATATACTGTATTAAACCCTGGCATTATCACAACAGCTTAACAGAGGGCAGAGTTGCATCCAGTTTGAGTCCCCGGTTGATGGTTTACGTAATTTTTGTATTTCATTTGATTTCCTCCCTTCATCTAACAACATATAATTTGGGTGAACTGTCCTTATGTGTAAATGTGTGACGGACTAGTGGCTGGTCTAGGTGTTTTCTGCCTTTTACCCTTTACTGAGCAGTGGGATGGCCTTTCGGTAACCCCTCCAATTTTATTTAGAGTAAGCAACTTAGAAAATTAGTTCATAAAGAAATTTAAGAGTAAGGTATATAAAATAATCAGAATAAAACAATGTTGCATGTAAATTACAAGACCTGCCGAATATCTACACATAAAGGAAATACGGTAACGCTTATTATGAATCCAGCATTCATAATGCATTATATGTGCATTCAAAGAATTTATAACACTTAATACGACTTGATAACATTTGCCATAAGCCTTCGTTAATGTACATAGATATTTGTAATCCTGGTTATAAGTACAGTATATGCTACAAGGCTTTATAACACAAACTGACATAATGCATTATAATCTTAACTTCTATAAACTTTGAATTCTTTTAGATATTTTAAATAAATATAAGATGATTTGACTTAAGGTATGTAAAGAGCATTTATAATACGTCATTATGTACTAATGTCTAACGTCTCCTTCCTATAGGGGAATGAATTACGACACATTACCTAATGCCTGTAACATAAGCTCATATGTGTTCATTGGTAGTTATAAGCAATCAGTCATTTGCAAAGATAACATCCATTAAACACAAAATCTTATAAAGTTTATTACACTAGTTGCCACAATAAGTTACTTAGTTAAAATAGAAATGTCATTAATGCATTATTTCACATTGTATTATAAAGTATAATTCTTATAAGTATGATTATAAACATATATGTACTATAAAAGACTTTAGTCAAAAGTTATAAAGCATTACAAATATTTTATCCTGAATGTGTTTATAATGCATTATTAATACCAGATTCATGGAAAGTGTTACCAAAATCATGTTATTTGATTCTAATGGTCATACACAGCAAGATTGATTGTGATCAAATGAAGTGCAATCATATCAATAGCCTTATCCCACATTCTTATCATATACAACAGTTATGTTTTAAAGTTACAAATGTGCATCTAAAAGTTTATCCAGCAGAGTTCCAGTTGTTATTGTCGAATGTTGATAGCCACAAATTGAACTTTGATAGACAGAGACTGTAATCTTGAGACATTGGTCCATTCAAAAAAGGCGACCAATGTGAAAATCTCACAAAACCATCTAACCAATCTCTTTAATGATACCGCTCTACGATGGGCTGACATTCTGTCAGAACAAAAATTACTTTCATTTCACAGTTGGATGGAACCTCATGTTTCACTTTCTGTGTATGTGTGCAAATTGAACGCTAGATTGCTGCCCAAATTTGTCACATATCACAAATACACCCACTGAGGTATCTTATTTTGTATGAATTGCATACACTAGAAGGTCCATTTAAAAGGCCGGTCCATTATAAAAACTGGAGAACTAAAGTTTGTTACATGACTATACTGCCTGTTGATATAAAAACAAAACAAGATACCTTCATAGTGGAGTTCTTTCATTCGGTTATCATTTGTGTCGTGTGAGTGTTATAATAGTGTAAGGGTGGGGAAAAGGTGTATGCTTTGACAAAAGACAAAATGCAACATATTGTTTGATTATTTGTTTTCAAAAGCTACATTCCATCTTTCTCGTTTGTTACGGAAAAAGTTGAACTGGCAGGAATATAAGAGTGGGGAAACAGCAGAAACCTCTGGGTTTGAGGTGTGCCATAGTCTCCCAGTGCCCATTTGAGTTTTTTCCAGAGCCTATGGTTATCTCCCAAAAACATGCCAGTAAGTTGATTAACTATATGAAATCACATTAGCCAGTAAGCCAGAGAGTGAGGAAATGGCTGTTGTTTGTTCCTGCTGTTTTCTCGCTTGCACTTAGTGTTTAGGATCCACCATGATCATAATTAAATTCTTACTGTGTAGCCTTGTTCACTTTAAACAGAGTGCTGTAACATAATGTGCAATAACTATTTAAATCTTAATTAAGAATAAAATACCTGTAAAAGTTGGTAACACTTACATATTGTAAATCTGCTATTCATAATGCATTTATAAACACATTTATAAAGCATAATAGAGTATTCATTTATTTATTCATTCCCCATGCCTATCCAGGGGAGAACGTTTTAGGCGCTGGGCAGACACACCCAGGACAGGGCGCCAATCTATTGTTGGGCACACACACACACAAACCCCCACACACACACACACACACACAAACCCACACTATATTTAACTTGCCAACAACTTAGCCACTGAGCCACCCCTAAAGTATTCGTAATGCTTTATAATACTTGTCATAAGCCTTTGATAATGCCCATAGATGTAAATAATCACAAAATGTTATAAGAGCATGCCATAAGGCTTTAGAACACAGTGGAATAATGCATTATAAAGGTTTATTACTTCTTATATAAGTGCTAACTGTTCATAAAAGCTTATAAGCTTTCTTCACAAGCATAAAGTAATGAATGACCTCTTTAAAAGACACTGCATACATAGCAGTTCATAATGACTTAGTGGAAATGAGTTCTGTGGAAATTCCTTAAGACAAGTTCAAATGAGGCTCAGTAGTGTGTGTGGCCTCCACATGCCTGTATAACCTCCCTACAACGCCTGGGCATGCTCCTGATAAAGGCCAGCCATGTCACCTGGTGTACTGGCCTGTCTCCTGGTATCTGCTCCATGCTCTGGACCCTGTGCTGACAGACACAGCAAACCTTTTTGCTGGCATTGATGTGCCATCCTGGATAAGCTGCACTACCTGAGCAACTTGTGTGGGTTGTAGACACCGCCTCATTCTACCTCTATGGTGAGATAACTGACAAAATGCAAAAGTGTACAAAACATCAGGAGAAGAACAGAGAAAAGGTGTGTGGTCACCACCTGGACAATCTGTGTTGCTTCCTAAATGGACGGGTTGATTTCACAGAAGTGTGGTTGACTTGGAGTTACATTGTGTTGTTTAAGTGTTCCCTTTAGTTTTTAAGAGTGTACAAAATAAAAATTAACACTTATGAAGATAACAGTTATGTACATGAACGTTGAGAATGAAGACAATGGAAAAAAAACACCATAACATACAACATATAGCACAGCAACACGTATTGTACATATGATGATCAGATGGAAATTGCACATTAGTCCTTTGTTAATTTGGGGACATTTGTTATGACTATGATTATGAACATCTATGAACATTAACAAAGGCTTATGACAAATGTTATAATTTGTTTTATGAATAAATGTGTTACCAGATTCATAAAAAGTGTTCTTGATAATACACAGTAAACAATTATATGGTTCATGGTTTGCCATGACAACGTGTTAGGTGCACATGACCAGGCAGACCTTGTCTCTTGGGCCCAACCCACCTTCGATAATACGAGGAGGTGACAGAAAGAAAGTCATAATTTTTGTGTGAGAAGAGACCATAGGGTCAAAAAATTGACTTTGATCACTCCCCTCAGTCACCGGTGTTACAAGGCAAGAACACGAACTATAACACCACACAAATTGCAGTTCTCGTTCTGAAACCTCACACGTGACCTCTGCATTCTTCTATAGGTCAAGTGTAAAGCTGAAGAGTGACACTGCTACATTATGTTATCAGAAACCAAAAACTAATGGCAATATGGAAATAATTTAAATCTTTCACATGCTATGCTCCGAACATAAAAATGAAGAAATGGTAAAAGAGATGTGCTATGAAAAACGCTGTCAGAAAAAAGAAAAAAAAAAAAAAAAAAAAAGTTTTTAGCTCATCGTTCCTTTGCAAAGCTGTTTTTAATTCTGTGCTCATTGCTCCTCTGGGGGAATGTTTATTGCCTTTTTCTTCTTCTTCTCATTTTCTCTTCTTTTTTCTACCCTCCCCCAGCTGTTTTTCTAGATAAGACTGCTAGCAGTCACCTTTACGTCGTTATTAAACTCTCCTCCCGGGCGGCTGGTTGTGGCTCTAGGCTGGCAGGGGCAGCTCGCCGATAGCTGTGCCTATCTAAGCCCGGACTTTGAAGCCTGGGACAGACTGGCTGGCTGGTTAAAGATTATGGGTCTGGCTTAAAACGCAAAATAAAAGGGTTTGAGGGTGAGAAATGAGGTAACGGGTGATAACGGCTCAGAGACTCTTTTCCTCTTTCTTCTTATGACTCTGATGCTTGTCTGCTGATGGTGCCAGGCTTAACAGTCTGAGAGAGGAGTCAAGATAAATGACGGTGTTTCAGTCATGAAACTAGATGAGCTCAGCATGTCTCACTATGTCTAATCCTCTGTCCCAAATCCTCATCTGTTTTGCATTCCTTATGACACATAAATGCCATGCACGTGCCTCGTTTTAGTCTAAATATACATTACATTTACACTTGGTGTGAATTCAAAGTTCTGGGCAGTTTGTAAATGTGTTCAAACTCTTAATACTCCCAAAACATTTACGTTTTTGTTAAACTGTTAAACTACCTGCTATGTGATGAAAGTATGTGTGAATACCCCAAAAATTTGTTAGTAAAAAGATGAATAAGTTTGAGCAAATCGTGAATATGTTAATGGACAGTATGTAACATCACCTCTTCAGTTAAGCATCATACCTTTTTTGCAAACAGATTTCTTTACTTTTATCTTGAGGGATACGCTTTAAGTTCTGTAAGATGTTCATGATGCCTTGCATGCACTGCTTGTTTTAGGTCACAACATTTTGTTGTGTAGACTTTGGCAAAACTTCCAGCTTACACCTCTTAAAGTATTCAATTGGGGATTTTGAGGGATGTTAAGGATCATTATTTTTTATAGAACATTTTTTAAAAATGTATTAGATTGGCTTTCTAAATTTGCTGGTATTTTACTCAATCCATTCTTCTCTTTATGAGTGAAATATCATCCATTATTGACCACAACTATTCTTCGGCACATAATTGATCCACTTGTGTTTCCTGGTTCAAATGGGGTTTTTAGAAAAAGCTGCACTGTTTTTAGTTTTTGGTTTCATGCATTGTTTTAGCAAAAAATTTCAACTAAAGATTAAAAATAGGTTGTATTTTTATAAGTCTTCCATTAAGTTTATATTTATGCAGGTTTTACATACCAGTAAAAGCATGCACATTACTGACTTCTTATTGACTTTTTATGCTTTACCACCATGAATTATTTTATGATTGGAAGCTTTTGGCTGCTGATTGTCAAAACAAGGTTGCAGAGTAATTTATTAATGAGTTTTTTGTTATTTTAGGATTAAATATTCTTTAAATTACTGTGGCCTTTTCTGAAAAATAATTTTGAAAAAGGAATACATTTAAATAAGCCAATTAAGGCCTACAATTAAATAGAACTTATTTAAAAAATATGTATAAAATTTCATACCTTGCAACGGCTTTGATAAATTATCCAAAGTGTTTGTATTTTGTATGCAACCGTGAGGGAACAAAGAAGACACATTGCTTCAAAAAGTAACCCAAGTGAAACTGCCTAATATCAATGTTGTATGTTAAATGATGCTGGAAAGTTACTGTATAAATACAATATAAAGAAAGACTACAATAAATTTAAAAAATATGCACAGAGAGCGAGAGCTATTAAGAACCTTTCCTCTTCTGTGAGTCACTGAGAAAAGTGTTTATAAAATGCCATTAAAGTAAAAAGGAAACTATATAATTTGCTAGTGAAAGTGTAATTATGTATTTGTATTAAAATTGAGAGACACTATTAAGTGTAAAAAAACATAAGATTTTTTTCAAAAAGTATTATACTAATTTTCAAGGCCCAAATATCTATAATTGCCTTTTAAGCATGCTTTTTTTTCTCAATGACCTTTAGTTTACTTGTTGCTAATTGCAATTTCAGTCCAACGGACTCTCAATAAGGTCAACGGTGTGCAGTAAGAAACAAAGCTCATTCAGGTTTGCAGCATCTTAATAAGCAATTATGACCGGATGCTGTCAGAAGCTTCATTACAATATAATCTTTACAAGTGTGTGCTAGGCCAGAGCCATGGCTGCTTAATAAGCTCTATAGGGATCAGCAAAGGTTAGATATGTTCATCCGGACTCTTTATATTTAATATGCGTGTTACAGTTCTTGAAACACTGCGTATTAACCTGAGTATAGTCCTTTTTGTACTCTATATAACTCTATAGCCCCCCCTTTTATTTATTTTTTGGCAACAAATTAAGACAAAACATAAAAAACAGGACAAAACTATTTCCACATCACCTAAATCCAAGGTAACCCTGCACACAACAGAGCTAATAACTCTTGACCACCATTCACTGGTGTTCCTGCTCAAACCACATCTGGTAAGACATTTTCAGACAATTCTTGGTCATTGTAAATAGTATATAAATCTCCACAGATTCCCGAAGAGCAGTACGTCAAATGTTGTGGCAATCAAAGCAACGGTGGGGATTTGTAAATGAAACACACACACACACACACACACACACACACACACACACACACACACACACACACACACACACTTACTAAACATGTCCTAAATAATCTGTCTCATAGAAATATGATGC
>JAOUQT010057541.1:0-10619 GCA_025769995.1 Xyliphius kryptos | reverse complement strand
CTACTCGCTATCCGCCATCTTGGTCTCCTCATTTATTCAGCATTTCAGCATGTAGAGACTTCATGAGGCAATTTAAATATACAGTACTTAAACTTAAGGAATTACTTAGTAACATAAGAAACATAATTAAGTATGAAGTAACTTAAGGAAGTTCGAAGTAAATTTTGGGGTTTAAAATAACTTAAGGACGTACAAAGTAAGATAAGGAAGTACTTAAGTTACCAACCTGTGTGGGTGAAACCTGCACCTGCATCTTTTCTAACTCCTGACAAAAGTCCTATCTGCCCCCTTCTGCATACATGAGCTCACAGAAATATGTGTTGGCTAGTTTCACTGTGACAGGGAAAAGGGCTTATGCCAGACCTTTTACACAGTAGTTCACGGCTACGTTTGTTTCCCTGGCTCCTCATTAAAATATTTCAGGTCGAGCTATGAGGCACAAGTTTGTTTTTTATGGGAACCAAACAGGTGATCAAATGGGATAAGATCAGGACTATACGGAGGGTGCTTTAACAGAATAGACATCAAGCAGTTTCCAAATCGTAGTCATCAGTTATAAGTGCTTCTATTTGTGCTGTTCAATGAGTTGTATCAATACACACATCTTCCAAAAAAAGAACTCATGTCTGTTGTGGATTATTGCACAGGTAGAGCCATGGCTTAATTACAAATTATCAAACAGTTCACCTGCTCACTGGACACACAGTATTAACTTCAGTATCAGATGTGTATGGACGTCCTGCTCCTTGTGTAGACACTTGTGTAACATTCCCTAAACTTTCTATCCATTCATTCAACTTCTTCTTAAGAAACCACATTTTCCATACTGTGCAAAAATGCCTCAATAAATATCTTCATCAGACACACTCAAACAGCTAATCACTGTACACTGCTCTTCTTTCGTTCAGATTACAAATGAAGCAGCTAGGTTTTCTTGCACTGCAGTACCTGCAGAGTACTGGCTTGGGAGACTGTGACTTTGTACGGAAAAGCACTGATAAGGCCGTGCAAACAAGACATTTTTATATGCACTCACTGGCTAATTATTAGGTACGCCTTGTAAAAACTACTTTGGACCTACTTTTACCTTCAGAACTGCCTTAATTTTTTATATTGTAGTTTCAACAAAGATTCTATTCTACATTCCTTGGTTGTAACAAGTAGTTATTTGAGTTACTGTTGCCTTTCTGTCAACTCAAATCAATCAATCAATCAAAATATATTTAACATACATAACATCCGTCTAATACATAATTTTATAGATAACAGTAATAAAAGTCACTTAAATCACCTTTCTCTTCCATTCCGATGCTCGATTTGCACTTGAGAAACATTCCTAAATATGTTGAGTTAACGCTATCTGATAGGCTGATTAGACCGTGTTAACAAGCAACTGCAATCTAAGTCTGTAGACTCCACAATCATAGGTAAGACTGCTGACATGACAGTTGTCCAAAAGACGACCACTGACACCTTGCACAAGCATGGCAAGACACAAAAGTCATTGCTAAAAAGACTGGCTGTTCACAGAGCTGTGTCCATAAACATTAATACAGAGGCATAGGGGAAGAAAAGATGTAGTAGAGTCTGGAGGAAGAGAGGAGAGGCACAGAATCCATGTCACTTGAGGTCAGGTTTAATATTTCCACAGTCTTTGATGGTTTCCACAGTCAGTGATCATCTGCTGGTGTTGGTCCTGCCTCCTGCTGCTGACCAACTATTGGAAGATGCCGATTTCATTTTCCAACATGAACTTGGCACCTACACACAGTGCCAAAGCTACAAGTACCTGGTTTAATGACCATGGTATCTTTGTTCTTAATTGGCTAGCAAACTCACCTGACCTTAACACTATAGAAAATCTTTAAGGTATTGTGAAGAGGAAGATGTGACACGCCAGACCCAGCAATGCAGTATAGCTGAAGTCCACTATCGGCACAACCTTGGCTCTTATAACACCTGGGCAGTGCCCCAGACTGATTGACTCCATGCCATGCAGCATTTCTGTAGTAATTTGGGCAGAAAGAGCCCCAACTAAGTATTGAGTGCTGTATAGGCAGATACCTTTCATGTTCATATTTTTTAGTTTGCCAGCATTTCTAAAAATCCTTTTTGTATTGGTCTAAAGTAATATTCTAATCTGAGATACTGAATTTGTTGTTTTTATTAGTTGTCAGTTATAATCATCGAATTAAAAGAAATAAACACTTGAAATATATCAGTCTGTGTGTAACGAATGTGTATAGTATACAAGTTTAATTTTTTGGAATGTAATTACTGAAATAAATCAACTTCATGATATTTTATGACCAGCACCTGTATGTGTACCTAATAAAGTGCCCAGTGAGTGTAACCAGTTTCCTTCTTTGATATTAAAGTCGACTTCTATGCACAGGCTTGCTCTGGGAGATCATTTTTATTTTTAAATTTTTTTTCCTCTACCAGCCTTGAAAGCCTCTTCTCATTACTTACTGCAAGCCAGTTCTGTTCCAGTTACTGAATCACATACAACAGTATCCCTCGCCCAAAAAAGAGCCTTTGTTACACCATAAACACATATTCTGCTAGCACAGAGAGAGAAAGAAAAAAGGGGGTGGGGACAGGCACGTCTCTGCAGCACTAACTCAATAATGACATCCCAGAGGGAGAAAGAGAATATTGCTTGTGTTTGAAGTGCCGCTACTTCCATGGGACTTCCTGCAGCAATGTCGCTTCAGGAAGCACTTTACTGGTTTTTATGGACCTACGCGCTTCACTGGAGGTTGCTTTAAGATGTGTTTATGGAATCATGTTGCTGTTGCCATGTTGCCAAACTCGAGGCTTAGGGCTATATTGACAGAACAAATCTGAAAAAGGATGGGGTTACTTAATTTAAAGGACATTATTTCTTTGACTTATATTGATGGTAAGGAAGGATGATAATGTTTCAGGATTTCTACTATGCTGAATTTGTTGCATGTAGTCATACGGATGTTTAACTTCTAGCTTGTAGAATTCCCAGGAGATTGCGAATCTCTGATTACATCCCGAAGGCTTTCTGGTGCTTGTTTACATTCATGTTAGGCATTATTGATTATGCGATCACCGCAAATCTGTCTTGAAGGCTGTTGTGGCTTTCTCACACATAGTGAAAGGGTTTTCACAAAATAGCATTCTTGGGTTGTGGTGTTTACCTTGTCTGCCTTTAACCACATGAATACACAAACACAGCCTTAGCAGCACACTCCCAACTTGCTTCTCTGCCTCACTGTTACAGATAGCTATTTTCTCCACTTTATATCATCCTCAACTTTTGGCTGCTTAGTTGCAGCACTCAAGGCTAAAGCACTGTATAAACAGCCTCCTCCAGCGCCATTAGCTGAATTCTTTCAGTCTCAATAGCTTGCCTTGCTCAGCAATTGGAAGATCATTAGCCCCGCTCCCAAATAAGGAGGAATCTCGCTTCTCAGTGGTGGGTTGATTAAAGCGGCGCTGGTTGCATCTACTTTTGTTTCCCCAGCCTAGTGAATAAGATGCGATCTAAAAACCACTCTGGACGCTGCAGTAATCACCATGCTGATGTAGACCACTAGCTGTCTGGAGTGCTTAGTAGCAGCCACTTGAGTTTTGGCAGCAACCCTGAGTTGTTTAGCACATGAATAATGCATGTTCCCTGGGCCTCCTTGTAGATAAGCTTTACATGCTGCCCATTGAAGCAGATTTTTCTTTCCTCATGGGGGGAGCTTTGTCATGTTATAGCACTTGTCTTTAGGAAAGGGAGTGAAGGGAGTCGTCGTATTTATTTTAAAGCACTTGACCTGTTCAGGAAGTAATGTGTTCTTTTACACCTACAAGTGTTTGCAAGGATATTTGGGATGTCTGACATAGAGATGTGCTAAAATGTGTCAAATGGTGGGTATGCAAGAAAGTTTAAATGTGTGTGTGTCGTACCTTGAAGAATTATTGCGCCAGAGAGCAGGACTGATACGCATACACTGAAGTGCTACTACAGAGTTCTTCCCACAGTATCCATATAGACAGCTTTTCTGTAAGGTAAATTCTAAGGTACATCCTCTGTATACTGCCTCCTTTACCCAGACACAACTTTCTAAGTATATCTGACAGGGAATGTCTGAAAACTAAAGAACTCTATCCCCCACACAAATCAAATAAGTATAATGTATTATTTTAAGCCTTGTGTGTGTGTGTGTTTAATACAAGGTGTGTGGCCAGATCTTTTACAATGGAACACTTAAGTTTAGACCCAACAACTCTGTGTAAGTAATGTAGAGTAATCCCTTGAGTAATAAAAGGTACACAAACAACCAATAGTTATTTTGCAACTATGAAATGACTAATATATCATAATTAAGCTACATTTACAGAGCCAATATTATTAACTAGCAGCAACTAATTTGAATAGATTTATTAATTCCAGTGTTATAGTTGGCAAATAATCTATCCATCCATATCTCTCCGTCTTCCATATAATCAGGTCAATCAATTTTCTTGGAAGATATTTTTGGTGTTCTAATCATATTCACACCAGACTGTTACAACAAGGTTTACCAGGTTGTTCAGTTTCCTGTTATACCGCCATTGCAGGTACGTTGGCTAATAACAACAATAGGAATTGGTGTGTGAAAATAGTTCATAATCATTTTTATTTTAAATTGTTGCATATGGTGCTCCTAAGAGAGTGTCCTGACAGTGATCCTGACCTTGTCCCATCCCAATCCAGCGTTAGGAAAAAAATAATTTTCTGTTCTGTTCCACTCCTGGTAAAATGACTTTCACTCCCATCCTGCTCCCATTAAAAATGACTCTTGCTCCTGTATCGCTTCACATTTTTTGTCCCTAGATTTCTACCCAATCCATTTAGCCACGGTTGACAGCTGAGAAACAGTAACTCAAAAAACTACTGGTTACAACCAAGGAATATAGAATACCACCTCTGTTAAAAGTATGACTTTAAGAATTAAGGCAGTTCTGAAGGAAAAATAGAGTCCAACATTTTACTAGCAAGGTGTACCAAATAAAGTGTGTATTTTATTGATAAAATGTTATTTTTATCCATCATTTCTAGTAAATATAATATATAAGTTTACCGTAGCTGTTTTAGCCTGTAAACTTTATTGGCATCTAGTTAGGATTGCCAACTGTCCCGGGACCGTCCCAGTTTGCCCGGGTCTGTTCCAGTTTTTTAAAGTGTGGAAAATTTATCGATTTTTTAACAAAAGCAAACACCGTCCGCACTTATTGACACCACCCCTGCTTTTACATCGGAAGTGAACACTTTTACCATTCGCCCCATCTACCCACGTTCCCTCGCATATGAAGCGAACACCGATAGCAACTGATTGTACAGTTTAAGACAAAGACGCTTCATATTTTGTTACCTAATAGCTGCACTAAATGGAAGCCGTCACTTGAGGAAGCTGAACTTCAAGGCGGAATTGCCCAGAAAAAGACATAACTCTCAATGGCCAATAAAAAGAAAAGACTGCAATGGGCCAAAGAGAAAAGACATTGGACACTGAAAGATTGGAAAAATGTGTCACAGACAGATATGTCCAAGTTTATGGTCTTCGGGGCAGATAGAAGAACATTTGTGAGGCGCAGGAACAATAAAAAGATGCAAGAGTAAAGCTTAATGCCATCAGCCGAGCATGGTGGAGGCAGCGAGATGGTCTGGAATGTTTTGGTAAAATATAAGGTGGTAAAATAGGAGATTTATATAGAGTGTAAGGGACCTTGGCTACCACCAAGATATTGCAACGCCATGCTATACCCTGCAGCGGCGCTTGAGTATGGAAAACTTTATCCTACAACAGGATAATGACTCCAAAACACACCTTCTTAATAAACATTATTTATAAAATACAGAATACTGACTGTCTTGTAGTGGGCAGAACACTCTCCGGATCTGAAACCCTATTGAGTTGTTTTGGGTCACCAGTCAAGGCCTGTATGTAATTGAGGAAAACTGTATTGAAAACTATACAATCTATATTGTGAAAGATGCTCCAGGATGCACTGGCTGAAATTTTATTAGATTACCTAAAAAATGGACAAATAGAATATCTAGGGTCTGCTAGGCTATAATTGCTGCAAAAGTCTGCTTTTAAGTGTTCCGACTAATATGAGTGTAGAAGCAGTTTTTACAAAGAAACGGACAAATATGCCAAGCTGATGTACAGCCTTTCATGGTTATGTCATTTTAGATAATTTGCTTTAAAAAAAATATGACGCAGTCTAAACATTTTTTTAATTTAATTGGGACTGTATTTACCACTAAATATTAAAAATATACTGCACTCAGTCCTGTTAGTCCTTGTAGCAGACTATTTTGTTCATTTTTAATCTGACTACCTTTGTTTTTTTTTACTTCAGGTCCAAGCACATGATGGCCCTGGCTGAAGCATTGCACAGAGCTAAGCTGCACAAGAACGACTTGGAACTAGAGCTGCAGATTCTGGAAGAAGCCGCTGAGCTGGTGATTGAAGAGGACAAGGTGGAACAAATGCAGATGAAAAAGCAGGAGAGAAGGAAAGAGCAAAAGGAAGAATGTGAAGAGGATGATGAGTCCAGCAGCAGCAGTGAGGAAGAGGAGGCTCTCAAAGGTGCGCATGGTGAAGCAGAAATGGCTTGTCTGCCTACTCGGAAGCTTGACCATGCAGAATGCCTGATCCAGGAGCTAGGAGAGAAGCTGGAGGCGGAGCTTAATATCAGAAAGGACGTGCCTCAAATAAACGTTCCATTCAGAATCTCAGCAATTGTGGAAGAAGAAAACGAAGAAGAATCGAGAAATGCAGATCACTCTCAGCTTCCTGTCGCTCTGGATGAAGTTAAAATCACAACAGGAGCAAGATACACGACTCGACGTAAAGTATGTGTCTTGAACACTGAAGAGCTGGACAGTGACGATGAGGATTAGCTGGTTTAGTGAGTTACACAGAGACAGAGATAGCAATGTCTGTTAATGTACTGTCATTTGTTTTGTCTGTGCTGGAGAGTGTATTTCAGTTAGAGCTTGTATAAAAAACTGTATCTTTACACTGTCTGTATCTTCATGTTCCTCATTTACTGATTCTTAGTTATATTGAATACATTCATACATCATGTGTAATTATTCTGTTCCCGGTTTTTTTGTGTAGCATGGAATTTCAGAGCCTTGTCATGTTTGGAAATGTGCATATAACCCTTGTGTGGGACAGTGACAGCACTCTGATCCTGTCGAAAACTAGCACTGCTCTCAGGCCCCAATGCCAACTAATGGGAGATTCTGTTGTTTCTATTGGTGCCTGTCGTCATTTTGGAAGTAGAACAGCAAGGGGCCGTCTCAGAAGGATAAGGATAAACAAGGAGGGAAGGCATATCAGCAGATAATGTCAACCACAGCTCTGAGTAGCTCTCAGGGGAAAAGCGTCTGAGCTATTGCTAAAGATGTTACACAGCCACCATTTAAACCATTTATATTTTCTTCTGAGAGTTCTATTGTGAAGATTCACCATGTCAGTTCATCTCTTGGTGTTTCTCAACTTTACATTAATCTGTTCAAAAAGCCTCATGCTGACAAGCAGTCATGTTTTATGACACTAGTATAGCACTGTAATTTGGGTTTGTGCGACTATTCGTTTTTACCCTATTTTTTTCTCCTTTTTTACCGAATGATTGTGGTTATTTTTGGCTTATTTATTAGAGAATGACTTTAAAGGAATGACTATAGCTCCTTTTTTTGCCTCATCTATAAGGGGTCATGGGCCAGCTGGTCTCCACCCAGCAACTCTGAGCACAAGGGTAGAAACAACACTAGACAGGCCACCAATCCCTCTTAGAGCACATACTGTACACACACAATCTCACACACATTCGCACAGACACCAATTAACCTAAAATGCATTTCTTTGTAATGAGAGAGGAAACTGGAAAAAAACAACATGAACACAGGGAAAACATGCAAACGCCGCACAGAAATTTACCAGGTCGCACTGCCCGGGATCAAACACTGGTCCTTCTTTGCCGTGAGGCAACAGCCCTACCACTTCTCCACCGTGTTGTGTAACTATAGCTCAATTAGCAACATTTTATTATTTTCTAACTAGGCAGCACGGTGGCACAAAGGGTAGTGCTAAGTCGAGATATGGCTGAAGTGTTTTTGGGCAAGGCACCTAACCCCACTTGCTCTTCGGGCACTATGGAGGCTGCTCACTGCTCTTGGCACCTGTGCTCACTTCACGTGTTTGTATATGTGTGTGGGTTGGTTTCAGATCATTTTCAGTTTTTTCATGTTTACAGCACAGCAACCAGTAATTCCTTAACTAGTTTTTTATGACATCTATAGTCTTGTATCTTTTCTGTGATGTGTGACTGCAGGCTATTTTCCCAGTCGAATAGTAGGTACACATAATAGCTGATTAGAGATCAACTTGGTCAGAATTAGATAGCGTGTAGCTATACCAGCCCTTTCTAAATAAGACCCCTGCTCTGTAGACTTAAAAACAAGCCTGGTTTAGCTATTGTTAGTTTGCATTTGAAGAGTAAATAAGGTTGCAGAAGGCATTTCATAAACATGCTAGTCTAGTAATAAGTCCAAACCCAGAGTCAATTTTTTAGCAGAACTCCACTTACAATCAAGCCTGAGTTGATAGCAAGCTCTTAATAATTCATGAAACTTAGAGGCATTAGCAATAACTCTGGATGGTACCTGGATTTGAAAAAAAAGTTTCTCTTCACACAAAAAAAGCTTCCAACATGTGATTGTTCTGTGAATGGCCTAACAAAGATGATGTCTGTACCCGACTGTTTGAACTCCCCAGCAACTCCTTAGTGTCTGCCCCTTTTTCTGGGATCCACAGGTATGTATTCAGTCAATGCAGAGAGGAAATTCCCTGTGGGGATCAATAAATGATCCATTATTCATTCATTCATTAATTTTCTTCTGTTTAATCCACACAGGGTTGCAGTAACAGCTCTAGAGAGGGTACCAGTCCATTGTAAAGAAATGCTATTATTATTGTTATTATTACTTTTTATAAGTATGTGTTAATAATTCAGTAGTAGTCAGTAGTTCTAGCTCCTTTGGGCGGTTTTACACTGTATAAAAGACCAACCTTTAAGGACCAGAAATAAAATGCAGTTTGGAAATAGTAATAGATAAGCCGGGTTTGAGGACCCCCAAGCAATCTGATTCCAGGCTAAGTGTAAGAGAAGGGACTGAAGGGTGGACATGCAAAGAAATGTAGAAGGGGAAAGACTAAAAGGCATTGAAAGGAGCTTTAGAAACACACAGTATGTGATGAGACGAGTAACCTGTCTGTAAGTAACCTGCCTTCTTGTTTTATCACTCTAACAGCATAGACAATGGCTAGACCAATAAGCAGAGCATGTATACCAAATATTAGTACTAAATAAGTACAGAATGGTACACCACAAGACAACTCTGAACGGCCAATCAGATTTCTCCCTTGATCTAAGCATATTTCACATTTGCTTCGACCCTATGCACTTGCCCTGTTGTTGGCTTTAAGATGAAACTCGTTGGACGGGTTATTCTCTGTGAATTTAATCAAAGGCTTCTAGAGCTACCAGACATTTTGTTCTTTGAAATCTATAGCCACAATGGAACTAATTCTGTGACATACATTCAATGACAAGCTGATCTCAATCTATTTTTTGTGATTTTGTCAGCAATTTGGTCAGAAGTTTAGATCAGAGCAAGATTTCGGCTCGGTTCATCTAAGATATGAAATTCTCAGGGCAGCTACAAAAACATTGGAGTCAATAACTAAACCTTAATTATATTAATTAACATAATGTTTCCAGCCTAAGGCCTACTTGTCTTATAGGAATTAGATGTATGGTTTCCAGTAAGGGTTAAGCTTGTGTAGCTCCTTAGCTACAGCTCCTCACTGGAGCTTTTTCTTCTTTTGTTCTTATATTTATTTAATTATTTTTATCATTTGTTTCTGTCTTTGTAGACTGTGACTAGTGACTGTTTGACTTTTTGTCAACATGCTTGTTTTCCAGCTTTGGATGACTGGATAGATACGGATGTTCACGTGTTAGCTTTGTATATATAACTCCAGATGATGCACAGGTTGTATCAGTCTCTAATACATACTCTCTGCTGCTGCTGCCAGTCCTTTCTATTATCTACATTTTGTTTCCCTTGTTTCCATTTTTCTCTTAATAATGTAAAGCGACATTGGGTTTGTAAACGGTACTATACAAATTGAACGTATTATTACTAATATTCATTCATTCAGTGTTTAATAATCTTCTTCACCTTAATGCGCAAGGAATCACAGGAATCAATGGCAGGAACATACACACAGTCACAAACATTCACACACTAAGGGTTAATTTAGAGACACCAATTAACCTAACATGCATGTGTTTGGATTGTGGGAAGAAACTGGAGTACCCAGGGAAAACCTGAGTGAACATAGGGGGAACTTGCAAACTATATGCAGAAATTTCCCAGGTCGCCTGGGGATTGAACTGACAGAACTACCAACCACACCATATTACTAATGTTCATACATAATTTTCCTTCTCAGTTATGTACAGGGGTTAGACAATGAAACTGAAACACCTGGTTTTAGACCACAATAATTTATTAGTATGGTGTAGGGCCT
>JAOUQT010057530.1:0-10619 GCA_025769995.1 Xyliphius kryptos | reverse complement strand
TATATAATGTCTGTCGGTTATTTCATGTTGTCTGTGCAGATCTTCTCTGTAGAGCATGTCTGGTGGCTTTCGGTGCACAGGGGCAGTCATGCTGCAACAGGAAAGAGCTTTGCTTAAAATAGTCCCGAAACTGAGCACAGACTACTCCAAAGAAAGCGTTGTGCAGTGTAGCATTAACACAACCCTTCGGGGGAAATAATAGGAATAAATGTCAATTTAAATATCTACTATAAATAATAGGTTCTGACCACAAAGGTTGGTGTATATTCCTTTTTTGGCATGAAAATCTTTAAACTCTTATTGGGGAAAATGGCATGTGTGTTTAAATGTACTTTATTGTGAAGGTAGACAAGAAAACACACAAAAACAGCTTTAATATCAACATCTGCTGAAATATCATTTCTAACCAGCTGACTACAACAAAGAGAATGATTACAATAAGACCAGATTAATACAGATACTTACATATTGTGTACATGTTGAGCCATCAGGAAATCACACTGTAATGAAATGAAAAGACATTTACAGGAGAATAATTAACAGAATAAAGGACCTGCTGGTTAAAACTCACCTGTTTTTGACACTTGTTGTCCCTAAATGTCCTATAAATCTATTTTAGCGTGAATAAACCTCCAGTTCGGGTATAAAGTTGGTAATTCCTCAGAACAGTGAACTAAAGCAGAGTGTTATCATATTTACAGGTTTCGTGTTACCGGTGCACTGGAGTCTGGTGGGCCGCGTTCCAAACAACACGCTTACTTATAACCTAGTGCACTATAAACACTGCGGAGTGCGTTCAAAGCACACGCTAAGTAGGTGACCCAGATATAGTTACAGTGTTGATTTGGGATGTGCCCTTCATTAATGCAGAACGCGGTGTTAAAATATAAATACACACAGCGACCCAATTCCTGTCAGCGCTGCTGGAAATAACCTCACTGTTCATCCAGCCAACTGTGTTTAAACCGCCATTACATTCGGTTTTGGCTTAGTTTTAGCTTTAAAGTTAGAGTAGAAATCGATCTTAAGGATGGAGATGGTACGCGTTTTGTTGTCGTGGCAACCACAATGTTTACTACGTCACCAAAATTCAAGTTGTTCTTGGTTTGTTAGCACAATCTCACAACACAAAAGCACCTTAACATTGCAAAAGTAAATCTGTGAAAGTCAAAGTCCCCACTGACTCATCACTAATTCTTCAACTTCCCAAGTACCCACAAGGCTGAAACTTGGCACCATGATGACCCATCATGTCCTTGGATTAACGGGTTCTCGCTTATCTACGTTCAGTGGTTCGATTGATATCGCCATTGATTGTGAGACCTGGCCAGTGCCACATATGGGATGTTCCAGAGTACCTACAAGGCTGAAAATTAGGACCCATCATGTCCTTGGAGTAGGTTCTCGCTTTCCTACATTCAATGGTTCATTGGATATCTCTGTTGAGTGTGAGATCTGGCCAGTGTCACATATGGGGTGTTCCAGAGTATCTACAACGCTTCCTACGTTTAATTGTTTGTTCGCTATCACCATTGAACACAACACCTCAGATGGATTGGGGTCTTCCCAAGTATCTACAAGGCTGAAACTTGGCACCGTGATGACCCATCATGTCCTTGGAGTAACAGGTTCTCACTTTTCTACATACAGTGGTTTGTTTGATATCGTCATTGAGTCAGTGCCACATCCGGGGTCTTCTCAAGTACCTACAAGGCTGAAACTTGGCACCTTGATTACCTCCCATGTCTTTGGAATAACTAAGGGGTTCTCGTGCAATGTTTCATTCAATACTGCTTTTAAATGCAAGACCCTGGCAGTGTCACATCAGGGTCTTCCCGAGTACCTACAAAGCTGAAACTTGATTATTGAGGCATCTTAATTACCTACCATGTCCTTGGAGAAACTAATGGGTTCTCGCTTTGCTGCGTTCAATAGTTTGTTTACTATTGCCCTTGAAAGCAACACCTCAGATGGATTGGGGTCTTCACGCCATGTCTTGGTGCTTCTGGCGGCATGGGCGGAGGCCAGGTCCTGCTGGAAGATGAAATTTGTATCTCCATACAGATCCTCAGCAGAAGGAATCATGAAGGCCTCTAAAACATTCTGCTGAGCTTGGATTTAAGAAAGCAGAGTTTACCAACCCCGGCACCGGGCACTGCCCCCCAAAACATGACTGACTGGAGATCTCACACTGGACCTCAAGCACTTTGGATTCTGTTACTCACCTTTTTATGTTTTCGTGGATTTTAGGAGCTGGAAGTCCAAATTATGTAAAAAAAAAAAAAATCCACAAATAAATACTTGCAATGGTTTAAATGGTGGGCCCTGAATCTATAATCTATGAAAGTTTAGATACATCATTAAAGTTATATAACATTCAGATGTCTAATGCTTAATTTAGTATTCATTGTTTATTTGCATATATTTTTAAGTTTGAAGGCTGTTTTGACCGTTTCTTATTTCCTATACTGTTTGTATCCTATAGGGGGCGAAGTGACCGAGCATACTCTCAGCAGCGCGGTCACAGAAGAAGTAGTTCGACGTCATTTCCTTTTCAGGAGTTGAATGGCGCAGAGGGAATAGCAACATAACATTAAGGTACAAAACCTCGCTTTCATCTTTAGATTTGATTCCGATGCAGAGTTTTATTTCTGCGAGTGAGCGCGCCCACTGAAGGCGTGGCACGCAGTTGAGTCCTATCCCTGCACACGGCGTTGGTGCTTCGTGTTGAAGCGTTTGATTTGAAGTATTTTGTTTTTCACCTGCTTTCTGACCGGTCCCGCCTCTCGCGCTGTGATTGGCTGGTGAGGTAAATCCGGTTCGCTGATTGGGCAGTCAGTCGCTAGTAAGACTCCGAGAGGGCGGGTCCAGTCGAAATTACGGTGGGAAAACAAACGTAGTAGCGCGAGCTGGATTATTCATCTAATAGATTTATGAACGTCAAAATGATGACGTAACTGCAGCTTTACCTCATTTATTGTAATAAACACGCCTCCTTTATGTTGGCGTGGTAGTTTAGGGTAAAACTTTAAAACACTTTATTCACACACCGTACATACGAATCTGTTTTCCACCTTACTGCGCCACCTTGTGGCTGTAGAGTCAAGAGACAGTAGGTCATCTGTTGATTGACAGTTTGTGTGAGCATCGATCAGTGATCACGTGGTGCTGCAGGCAAGATGAAGGTGGAGGATTAAAGTGTTGAAGATGGCTTCACGAAGGGCCTCCACGGTCTGTCTTTGTAACCTTCCCTTGCTGTCCTTCCCCAAATTTTCTCAGAGATTCAGATCGGGGAAACACGCAGGATGGTCCAAAAGAGTGAGGTTATTCTCCTGAAAAAAGGCGGCAGGCAGGCAGCATTGTCCTGTTGAAGAACCCAGTCATTAGCACACAGACGAGGGCCCTCAGTCTTGAGGGATGCCCACTGCTGATTTGAAGCTTCGGAAGTTCCATTGAAGGAAAAAATCATGATAGTGCCCCCCCACTGTGCCATGTAGAAAACATCTCAGGTGGGATCTCCTTGTCATGCCAGTAAGGTTTGGTACGCAAACGGACAATTTTGTGGCATTGAAGATGATGTGGTCTTTGAAGATGCCATCTGATGGTTATTGAGATGCGGTCAGCACCAGAAATGGCCATCATTTGGGTAGAGGAACGTCCCGTGACGGAAAGCCAATTGGATCCTGCTGCTCAGCGCTGCTGAAATTTTTCTGGGTCTACCACCGATGACGGTCTCACTGCGTCCAACCAATCCAAATCCCGCCTTTTTCTGGTGATGTTTGAACGTTAACCTGTTGCATACTGAACCTGTTTGACAGAATGTCCAAAAGGAAGGTAACGTTTGAGGACGGCGCCGGGGACCTGGTTTTGGAGGATGAGGTTCCAAAGAAGAAGGTGAGTTTTGTTAGTGCTGCTTTGAATCTGCAGGGTTCTGTCAGGGTTTTAAATGACGTTTAACCTCCCTCTCTGGACGTGCAGATGTACGATGAGGTCAGCGGCCCCGGGTCCAGGTTTAAGGAGAAGCACTCTCTGGACAGTGATGAAGAAGACGATGGGGAGGAGGAAGAGGGCAGCAGCAAGTACAACATCCTGGCCAGCGATGATGTGGAAGGTTTGTTCGGTCGATGCTTCTGATTGGTTCTGTGCTTCTGTTAACTTAGAAAGAACTTTAAAGCACTGGCTGGATGGTGTGTGGTTTCAGGTCAGGAGATGGCGACGATCGACTGCGACGAGGGGGTTCCCATCACCCCCTTTAATCTGACCGAGGAGATGCAGGAGGGACACTTCGACTCCGAGGGGAACTACTTCATCAAGAAGGAGAAGGACGTCAGAGATAACTGGCTGGACAACATCGACTGGGTACGAGTTCAGCGGAACGTGCCGTCTCCATGGCGATTAGCTTTGATCTTTAGATTATTGTTTATAATCGTTCAAATTTGTGTCTTAAGTTGTTGATGTTTTAGTAGCCGATTCAACAGATTCTGAAGACTCACCATCTGAATCAATCTTGGATTTCTTCAGCGGTGGTTGGACTTGTTTTTAATTATCGTAGCAGAACGTAGCGCTATGGGCCGCATTGTTTGTAGCTAAAGAAAATGTCCTGTAGCCTCAGATTTAAAGAAAATTGTAAATTATATGTATTTTATAAACAGCTTCTAGAGTACAGTAGCTGTCACATCACCCCCTCTTGTGGCCAAACAGTGAAAATGCATTGAAATACATAAGTTTTCTGTCAGCGTACCTTACTAGTTAGTTCGTAACATCAAACGGGATTCTCATGGAAACCCTTCTTTCTAACCGCTCCCCGAAAACTGTTGTTTCAGGTCAAGATCAAAGAGCAGCCAGTGAAGAAGAAAAAGAAGGGCCTGGCGGCGAAGCGCAAGCGGCGGATCGGAGACGAGGACGAAGCCGAGGAGGAACGGCTGCGCGAGGAGAAGGAGGACGAGAAGGAGAACGAGGATGACGAGCAGGATGTGGAGAACGAGCCGCAGGAGGACCCGCTGGCAGGACACACGAAGGTTCAGCTCATAGAGGACATGGTGGCGCTGCTGCAGCCGGGGGAGACCGTGTCCGCCGGCCTGCGCCGCCTCGGGGGACTGGGAGTGCGTAAGAAGAAGGGCCGCGCAAAGGACGGCGGGGAGGTGGGGAGGGCCGAGGGGCCGGACAGGGACACGGAGAAGCTGGAGAGACTCACGGCGCTGGCCGACAGACTGGTGGTGATGGGCGAGTACGAGATTTATCAGAAGACGTACGAGAAACTGGCCTACACGCTGAAGGGCATGAGGGAGAGGGAGGGGAAGGGGGCGCAGGAGGAGGAGGACGGCGACGAGCTGGACATGTTCGCAGATCAGTTCGACGAGGAGCACGGACGAAAGAAACCGGGGAAGGAGGACGAGCGGGACGAGAGCAGCATGGGTAAATGACTTCTTATTACGTCGCCCCCCTGTGGTGGTAAGCGGAAACAATTCATCACAGGTCCTTCTGTTAGTTTTAAATTACACGCAAATTTCTAAACTCCTCCCACAGAGTTACTGTAACTCGGTAACCTGAAGAGGGCGGAGCTTTACATTGTGTAACACATGGTCTCATATGAAAGCCAGCAGTTGACCCTCTGTCTGTTACCCCACCTGGCAGGGTAAACAACCACGGCCACTTATTTCTACACATGTCGTTTTATTAGTTCCACTAACCTTATAAAGGAACTTTATAGTTCTGTTTCAGGTCGCATCGCCTACGTTTCCTAAAATATCGATATTTTGTTACGACCTAAATCTGACCTTTTGCGTTGAACGTGTGTGTGCAGTGAGTGATGAGGTCATGTGGGAGTACAAGTGGGAGAACAAGGAGAACTCGGAGCTTTACGGACCCTTCAGCAGCCAGCAGATGCAGGTTACTGTTTACTTTCGTCTGTATGTTTGTTTGTTCTCGTCTTTTCATGAGAAAACAAAGACGGAGAAGAACCAAAGTGTGACACGGAGATGAACCGTGGTGCGTTACATTCTGTTATTAAGGCATTAAACCACAAGAGGGCGTGCATTATTGTGAATAAACCATGGGAAAGAGGTACAACCTAAAATCAAAATCGCTAATGAAATTGACTTCCGTGACTTCCAGTTTTTAAAATGAACCCTGACGCAAGTAAAAAAAATTTCCAGTTTTGTTAGCAATCAAATATTGCCGTCTAGTGGCCAATTTACAGAATGCAGTTTATTAAATAGTTTGGTGGAACAATATACTATATTTTATATCACGCATTCATAACGAATGTGAAGAGCTCAGAGGTGTGTGTTATTGTGAATAATGTCACGGCTGCACAAGCAGCTCAGCCAATCAGATTTAAGCAGCGGAACTACTCGTATTATGATAATATAATTAATTATATGTATCTATGTGAAGACTCTGATCATGTTGATGATTTCTCACAATGATTATCATCAATGATTCATTCACTATTGAGGGTTGCGTGTGGGGGGGGGGGGGTTTACCCATCCAGGGGAGAACGTTTTGGGTGCTGGACAGATACACCAATCCACAACCGGGCACACACTCACTCACTTAAACTATACTGGGTAAGTTAGAGCATTTAATTTACCTTGAATGCATGTTTTTTTGACTGTCGGAGCAAACTGGAGAACCCTGAGGAAACCCACGTGGACACAGGGAGTGTTGTGAGCCTAAACCCCCAAAGAGCAACCCCAATTACAGTGTATATATATTTTTAATGTATATTTATAATTAAACTTTATTTCATGTTGATCTTATTAATGAGCTGCAGAAGAGGAGCTGTCCAGGTGCTGATCCAGGTACAGGATCTTCCTCTCATTGGTTCCTTGTCTTCCTCAGGAGTGGGTGGATCAGGGCTACTTTAAGGATGGAGTTTACTGCAGACGCATCGACCAGGAGGGGGCGCAGTTCTACAACTCAAAAAGACTGGACTTCGAACTGTATACGTGATTCGGTCTCCTGACTGTTCTCTCATGCTGTCAGTTAAGAGATTACCTCCTCTAGCGCCCTCTGCTGCTCTGTGTGTGTGTGAGCGTGTGTGTGTGAGTGTGCGTGCTCCGGTTTCATGTACTTTTCTTTTAAAATAAACCATTTAAATCCTGAACCTGTTACCGTCTGCAGTTCTGTATGGGATTCTGTAACGCACCTGTACTCAGTTATTATAAACCCTCCTCCATCCACATCAGTAGATCCACCTCCCATATACACAGGAACAATATTGTTGGCACCCTTCGGTCAATAAAAGAGAAAAACCCACAAATGGTCACAGAAATAACTTGAATCTGCCAAAAGGATCTGCCTCACAGGAAATGTTTTCCTCAAAAGGTTGTGCAACAAAATACTAACTTACATATGCCATCATTTTACAAGGGCCCCAGGGGTTCCCCATACCCATCCAGGGGAGAACATCTGGGGCGCTGGACACTCAAGACAGGGCGCTAATCTGTCACTGGGCCCAATCTCACTCACGCACATAGATTATCAGGGCAATTTTGAGGAGAGAAGGAGAGTTCCAGGAGAACTCGTCTAACTGCATTGTGCCAAGTGTAAAGTTTGGTGGTGGGGGGATTATGGTGTGGGGTTGTTTTTTAGGAACTGGGCTTGGCCCCTTAGTTCCAGTAAAAAGGAACTCTGAATGCTTCAGCATACCAAGACATTTTGGACAATTCCATGCTCCCAACTTTGTGGGAACCGTTTGGAGCCGCCCCCTTCCTCATGACGGTGCACCAGCGCAAGGTCCATAAAGACCTGGAGGACCGAGTCTGCTGTGTGTGATGTTACAGTAAAACAGAACTGTTTCTTTGTCGTTCTTTTAAAACCTCTCCATAACAAGCCGTGATGGCGCCATCATTCGCCACGTTCCTCAGAATCTCCCTCTCTCTCGTGAGTTGGTAAGAAACTCCCGTACGGGTTCGAGGATCAGAGCCTTGGTCGAGTGTCTATAGTCCGACAGTGTGACAAATATAATTAGGGACAGAAGAACAGGTCAACAGTGTGCGCGTGCGTGGGGCCACGTGTCCTTACACCACCCTATACCGCTCACACCAGACCCAACCGGGTCTCAGTCCGGACTGTCATGATCACATGACCTGTTCCTGTCCAGATGAATGAGAGGACTTTGGACACCTCCTCCAAAGAACGTTCTCTGCAGGGTGTGGGGCCGAATGCGCCCGGCTGCACCACTGGCGGTCCAACGTCGGGACGTTCAGGTGGCTCATTAAATCCACCTCCTGCCCAAAAAAATGTGAGTGGACATGCCGTGCGGCTGATACGGGGCTTTAGGATCCGCTCCAGTCTGCATTGCACTCCACTCCGGGTTTTCCGTCTCATCCGTCAGCTGGCACTACTTTCACTAGCAGTCAGCCCCCCCCCCCCTTCTCTCCATACTGGGATGATAGGGAAGTTTCAGGCTTTGGGGGTTGGGTACCAAATCCAAAAGGAGGGCGCATGACCAGCCTGCTCTGCGTTTGATCAACACTGGTTTTAAACAACTCAACTAGTTTTCTTAATCCGCCTGGAGATCCGTGGAAAGCAGCCCTTCTCCGGCCAGATTACCGTGCGCCTCACAGTCGCCGGATTATACGGAGGTCTGCGCTTCCTTTAACGCTCCTGTTTTCGTCGACGGTCTCGAGATGCAGTAGGCTGCCTACGTCCGCGGTGGTTTTTAGAGCGAGGCCTGATTTTAGGACTAATGTCAAGTGTGTGTTTGGTTACAATCCATAGTGAGGACTTTTAATTTGTAAGCGTTCTGCGTTGCTTTCATTATGTTGTGCGTTCGGCACGTCGGGCGGTCAGTAAATCGGATGACATCATAATTGTGGGGATTTATAATAGTAATCATAATGAGGTTCTCAAACGCGGGAACGGCGTTCATTCACAGATCGAATAAACGATGGCGTGCTGCCTGTCTCGCCGCCGCATCTCATCTTATATCATCATCCTCCGCTTAATCATGGTGGCGGTGGGGGGTTGGAGGGGGGGTGTGACGGGCAAGGGACAGCATTTTAACGCTGGGGACAGATACACCCAGGACAGGGTGCCAATCCATTGCCCCACCCACTCTCTATAGGGGCAATTTAGATCAAAGCAGTTTAGCGTAGCCAATTTACCTTGATGTTTTTGGGGGGGATACACACGGCCACATCCACCCTAAGTGAGATTCGAACCTGAATCCTCAGCTCTGAGAGGCCTATCTGCCACGTACATCTATTGCTGGGAACATACATAGCATATAGGGCAATTTAGAGCAGCCAATTCACCTTGAATCAATGTTAGAAACCAAAATACAAAAAGAAAGCCCACAGGGAGAACACATGTGCCACGTACATCTATTGCTGGGAACATACACAGCATATGGGGCAATTTAGAGCAGCCAATTCACCTTGAATCAATGTTAGAAACCAAATTACCAGAAGAAAACCCACAGAGAGAACGTATGTGTCACGTACATCTGTTGCTGAGAACATACCATATGGGGCAATTTACAGCAGCTAATGCACCTTGAATCAATGTTAGAAACCAAAATACCAGGAGAAAACCCACAGGGAGAACATGCAAACTCCACCCGCAGTGAGACATGAATGTGTCGTTTTTTTTAGCTGAACCTCTTGCAGGTGCAGTGATTACCGTCCGTCTCCCCGGGTGGAGGCCGCCGACCATAATCCCCCCCCCCCCTTCGCCGCCCTCCCGGCGCTGTAATAAAGCTTTTGTTTAGAAGTGTGTGTTTATTTTTGTTTATAAAAACAAGCTGAGTGTGTGAGGACTGGATCTCAGTATCTTCACTAGAATGTTCCAGAACGTTCTACATCGGTGTCGGACCTCGCAAGTTCACTTCTGGGCCCAACATCCAAACGCAGCCCCTAAAACCCATGGATTCTGATTGGTTGAGAAGTGTGGATGACCTCTGACAGTGACCTCTCCACCATTTACAATCTGTTATTACTCTCGTCCCACCATGGGGTCCCTCAGAGCCCGCCGGACCCTATCCCGGTGCTCGTATGGCAGAATCCTGGATTAAAGTTACAGAAATATCATGAAACACAAAACAAACGTGCGGTTTGAATAAAATCAGTGCGGGTCACATGATGTGCTGTTCATGCGATGACATCATCAGTGGGAGGAGTTACAGAACATTACGTCTCTGCACAGAGGTGTAGATTGAAGGGCTGGGATCTGATCTGCATTTCTCTGAATCCGTTCCTAAACAGCGTGTCGGTTGCGACGTGCCGGCGCCCCCCGTCTGCATCCCTCCTCACTGCGTGCGCCGCGGTTTGTTTACGGACAGACTGCCAGCGCCGGAGTCTTAATTGTTGACTGACAATTATCACCTTGATGAAGTGATACAAGGATTAACCCAGTGGGAATCGGGCAGTGTGTGTGTGTGTGTGTGTGTGTGTGTGTGTGTGTGTGTGTGTGTGTGTGTGTGCGCAGACGTATTCAGGGATGGAATCCAGTTTAATGTATCTTATATATACCTATAAAACCTAAAGCCCTCACTCACCCACTCACTCACTCACTCACTCTCTCACTTCCCGACTTCCTACAAGATTGAAACTTGGCACGTCATTTCCCACAATGCACTTGGAACAACTAAGCAGTTTTCACTTTCAAAATCC
>JAOUQT010057524.1:0-10619 GCA_025769995.1 Xyliphius kryptos | reverse complement strand
AATAATATTATTTGGCTAAAGTTAAAATCTCTGTAAGTGTTGCAGGTGACTTGCATGCGCACTTAGACATAAAGTGCACAAAATATCCTTAATGACTAGTCTATCAATCTTACGGTAGAGGGCGCTCTTGTGCCATAATGGGCGTTGCAAAATAGTCAGGCTTTTAAAGCAAATATATTCAAGATTTGAATTTGTTTGTTGGTTTTGTATTGTTGTATTAGTTATCCAGTGTAAATCCAGTGTAAGCTCAGTAATTCCTCTCAGAGTCTCTTGTTGAAGCATCTTTAAACTGGACCAAGACTTTTTTGTACATCATTTTTGACATTACAGTTTAAATTATAATATTCTCATCTTCCAGGCATTCCTTTAATGGAATGGGGGAAAGGGAGGGGGGTAGGGGGGTCAGCATGGCCATCCAGGGGAGAATGTTTTAGTCGTTTGGAAGATCAGCAACCAGGTCAGGGCATTCCATCACACACACGCACGCACGCACGCACGCATACACACACACACACACACACACATGCACACGCACACACACACACACACACACACACACACTCGCACACACTCGCACACACTCGCACGCACTCGCACGCACACACTCGCACAGACACACTCTTACCAACATTTAAAACATCTCACAAACATCTCACATCTCTTACACAAACACACACACATACACACAGTTCCTCTGTTACGCGTCAAGCCAAACAACAGTATTTCCTGTGGTTTATCTATACTAAGAAACGCCAAAGCCCTCACTGTCCCCCTAACTCATCATTAATTCTCTCACTTCCTGAGTACCTACAAGGCTGAGACTTGGCATTGTGATCCCTACCATGTCCTTGGAAGTACTTTTTCCATTTCTATGTTGAATGGTTTGTTCGCTATTGCCATCGAACCCAATACCTTGCAAGGGTCCCATTGTGGATCTTCGCGAGTACCAAGAAGGCTGAAACTCGTTCTCACTTCCCTAACCTTGATTGTTCGTTCAGTATCGCCATCTAACGCAACACCTCGGATGGATTGGGGTCTTTGGCTGTTGTTCCTTATCGTGTCCTTGGAAAACCTACTGATGAATTCCCATAAGAAAGCAAGCACATGGACACTGTAGTCCCAACTCACACTATATTCATTCCACATATTCATTTGAGATTTTGAATCGCCCCAAACCTCACTCTGTAATAATAAGTTTATTTGAAATATATAAAATCCAAACAGCATCAGTCATTCATAAACAACTGCCTTTTAATTGTCACGCTGTTATCAGGTTCTTCGCCGTAGCGCAGCGTGGCTGTTCCACTGGTTCACAATAATACACACTCTCTTGTGCCTTATTGTTTTAATAAGCATGTGATTTGTTATATGTTGTTCTAAGGATGGATTTCTCCAGCTGTAAGTCCTTTTGAGAACCATATTTCCAGTCCTGAGTAAGTTAAACCCTAGAATTTAAAAAGGGTCCACTCACTTTTTTCCTGTGTATATTTGACCCCCTGTTGCTACCACTTTATGTAAGAGCGCTTCAACTACACCTGACATCATTGAAGAATTTAATGCAGGAGCCCTATAATAACATCATCAAATATAATTATGGGTAAATTAACATTCAGAACACCATGTGAATGAACAAAACACAGACTATTTTGGCCGTTTTATTGAAGAACTTTGGTTTTATATTCAATATTTTCAGATAATAGACAAAAGATTTATGATAGTATGACTTTAATACTTAAATCTATTAGAATATCAGAGCCAGAAGAGTGGAGACATAAAGCAGCAACTCACGGTACACCTCCTGCATGGTGGCGTTGGGGTTGGCATCTCCACTTCTTAGTGCTGGGCATCCAAGTTTGAATCTTGATTTTGCTGCCTGGCCACTCAAGGAGGATGGAGTCCCCCGTTGAGCCTTGGTCCTCTCAAGGTTTCTTACTGAAAAAAAAAATTGAGTTTTTATCTCTTTACACTGTAAAGCTGCTTTATGACAATGCACTGTTGTAAAAAGCGCTATGTAAATAAATAACCTCAACTCCATGTTCTCCCTGGACATGGATTCAGGATGAATTGGCTGCCCTAAATTGCCCCTCTATAGTGGAGGATTAGGTGGTGGATAACAAGAAGCTCCTCACCACATCAGTTCGGGTTTGAATCCTTCTGAATCATTACTAACTTTCAAACTCTTTCTGTTCAGAAATGACTTCAAATGGCCAAGCGTTGGACTATAATGTAAAAAAGAAACAAATTTTGACTAATTACAGGAACCCGAAGCAGCAATCGATGTTTTCACAGCGGTGTTTATCCACAGGGATTCACTTTTGACAGGTTGCATCTCACTTGATCGATGCATCTTGCTTTTAAGTTGTTCATTAATCGGTAAGTTGTCGAGTGGCTTCTTTGCAAACACTAAGATACACAAGTGTGCAGGGGAACTTGGACATTCATTAGTTGAACCCAAATAAGAGGCTGTATGTGTTAATGAAAGTGGCAGTGAGATGCAGCCCCACTGTGTGCAAGTAATGAAACAAGCGAATGTACAGGCCCCTGTTTTTTAATTCATCTGAATGTTTATGCAACAAACACAAAGGGCCCTATCTTACACCCCGCCAACAGTCTATTTTTATGCCTTCCACCTTTCTTCTTTTTTCAGCTTCTCCCTTTTTAGGGGCTCACTCAGCGAGTCAATCTGTCCTCACCATGTCCTCTGCATCTTCTACTCTAACTCCAATTCGCTGAATATCCCCCTTTACCACAGTCATCCTATACTCTTGCCTCTCCTGTTTTCTCTTTGTCTCCCCACACGTCGTTTTTGGCAAACAGTAGTCCAATTTCCGCCGGTACTCCGTTGGCGGTCATTTTTAACACAGCCCTTGACCAATCCAATATGGAATATCTAATGAACCCGCATCATTTATTTGGCAATTTTACAGCGGATGCCCTTCCTGACGGAACCTTGGGACAGGCACAAGACCTACAGCCTGTTCGAGCTCTCTAGTGGTTTCATAGTTTAAATAGCTTGGAAATATATCTACCCCTGAAATGATCTACCTCAAAATGTGGTGTTTTCAGGTACATAACTGGCGAATTGCTGTCTTGGCTGAAATAAAACAACCTAGACAAACAGGTTTATTAAGAGGGCAATTGGAGAATAGTGGTTAAGTAAACAGCCTGGCAATCTGAAGGTTTCTGGTTCGATTCCCAGTCCCACCAAGTTTTATGGCTAAAGTGTCCTTGGGCAGGGCCTGCCTCAGTACACTTCACCAGTGTGCATGGTTCACTGCAGGGATAGGTTAAAGGACAAGTTCCCTTCGTGTACACACAGTAGGCGTCTTCGTCTCATTCAATATGTCCTCTCAATGAGCTTCAAGAGGTAGTCACCTGAAATGGTTTTCAGGTGTGCCTATAAGGCTTAACTAATATAATTAATTAGAATGCCAGTATGCAAAGCAGTAATTAGAGCAAGATGTAGCTATTTTGAAGACACTAGAATATAAAACGTTTGTCTGTGAAGAAACAGACAGTGGCTTTAAAAGCATTCGTGGCTGTTATCATCACTGTTTGGACCTATGTGACAGTAAAAATGGCGGCCTCAGGGCATATAAAAGACTCACTAATGTGGATTTAAGACGTGGCGTGAGGTGTATAATGGAGTGGCCCTCAGCCATTTATGAAAAAAGGCAGCATCTCGAAGATGTTCGTTTTTAGGCTGTATGTTCACACAGATTATGTGAAGCTTTTTTAGAACAGTACTCAGGAAAATGCAGACTCCCTTAAAGGAGTTCAATAGTTTTTTACTATAAAGAACATTTAGCAGTTAAGATTTAGCTGCTGAGTAATAATGAAAAGATTAGAGAAAGATTAAAGAAAAACTTTTTATGTAACGAGAGTTATTGTTTAAAGGTCTCAAAGCTTAATTTAAGGCTTAACACGTACGGTTTAAACACATAAATTTTTCTTACAAAGTCCTAAAGAAGGCCACCAAACCATCACACGGCATACACATTCACTTTAGTAGCTGACTTGAATGTTGCACTGCATGAAGCAACTGCAGAGGAAAAACATCACAGACACGAAGAGAACATGCAAATGCTACATGAAAGCGCTCTGACCGCATACCCACAATAATCCCTCTAACAATAGTTACCACAACTATTACAATTCCTTAAAAACAGTTGCCATAACTACTTTAATTCTATATAAACTGAATGTAAAAGCTTCTGTAGGTGTAACATGCAGGTATCCCAATAGGTTTGATCATATACGTACAGTACAGGCCAAAAGTTTGAACACACCTTCTCAATCGGTTTTTTTTTTTTGTTTTTTTTTCACAACTGTTTACATTGTAGATTTGCACTGAAGGCATCAAACCTATATATGACCACGTGAAGTTATGTATTTAACAAAAAAATGGTGAAATAACTGAAAACATTTTTTATATTCTAGTGTCTTCAAAATAGCTACATTTTGCTCTGATTACTGCTTTGCACACTGTTGGCATTCTAATTAATTATATTAGTTAACCCTTATAGGCACACCTGAAAACCATTTCAGATGACTACCTCTTGCAGCTCATTGAGAGAATGCCAAGATTTGCCCCATATTTCTACCGCATTTTCTGCTGCCCCAAACAGATATATGTGGGTGAGAGCTGTGCATACCGGCTGGAGAACATGTCTATGAGGCCTGCGCTGCCCAGAGTTCTCATTGTCCAATGGCAGCACTAAATTTGCAGTTACAGGATAGATCAGACACGGGAACAGGCCTTATTCATATATTGTGATACATACAGTTACAAAACTTGATGTGGCAGAAAGCAGGACCACTGTACTGCGGGCTGATGGGAAGACGTCAATCCAACAGTTTTCATACAAATATAGTTGAACTATGAGAACTTCATCCAGGGTGCCTTCTAGCAGTAATCTCACAGTAAAGCCATGTGACCCCAAATCAGCTTTGCAGCAGTCATAAGTTTTTGAAAGCAGCTTTAAGCACTTTGCACCAGCGCTGTTGATCAATATTTCAGCTGGACAAGCCTCTGCTGAGCGTTCTGTGTGATGGATGTAGAATATGTGCAGGTCTGTCTCCGCGACTGGAGACTGATGACAAATCGGCGAGCCTTAAAACTGAGAAACAAGTAGTGATGATATTTGGACAAATCGCAAAGGGCCGCCTATGTGTCCGTGTTCTAAGTGTGGGTGTGTGTGTGTGTGTGTGCATGCGCATATGTGATGAGATGCAGAGAAGGAACAGATAGTGAGTAAGAAAGAATAAATGAATTCATTTAGGGAAGCTCTGGGACAGCGGGAGTATTTTGCATTCTCCTCGAATCCAAAATCACCTTCCGTATTTGATTGGAACAGGGGACCTCAGTGTGGTTTTAGTACAACCACCCCCACTCCAAGCCGAGAGGAAAGAAAGCACAAGGCAAAAAGAAAACTGATGATATTCATGGGTCAAAAGAAAAATATGCAAATTGCTTTGTTCCTCATGGCAGTCATTGGCTGCTTCAATAGAAGATACTACATGCAGACAAAAGTATTCGGTCATCCAGAGAAAGCATTAGAGATGCCAATCAGTGGTCCTGGATTAAAATCCGATTTGATTCGATTTTATTCAATGCTCCGCATTTAGCACACGACTTAAAAAATGCTTCAACGAGAGTTTTAACTAGAAGCAGAAAGTTCATATCAGCTCTGTGTTATCAAACTTGCATTTTCTACCAGTTAAGCTTTGAATTGATTACATTGTACATAATCAGGCTCCACAGTATCCGAGTGAATATGTAAGCCAACGAGCAAGCTCAAGCGGCCTCAAGGTGCGGGCTTACTTTCCTAGAATTAATAATTTTACTGTTGGTGGAAGAGAGATCTCCCACAAGGCTCCTCAACTTTAAACTAGCCTTCCAGTTACTGTTCATGTTTTGAATCACTATCAATCTTTAAAAGTAGATTAAAAACACATCTGATTAGGTTTGCATTCAATTAATTTCCTGTAGATAAAGATGTAAATCTCAGGTTTGATTGTGTTGGGTTGTTGGCCTAAAATGGTCTCTGTTGGCATTTCACCTCTTCACCCAGCTCGTCATCTGTAGAGGGTGTGGTGCTGAAATGATACTATTCCAGGAAGCCCTCTCGAACAAGTACCCTGTAGTATCTGCCCATTTTAGTCCTGCTACACTGTGTGTCAATATAGTACATTTATTACATAATTCCTATGATTTATTAGCTTTAAATAAGTTGTCACCATCTCCTTGTCTATGGGACTGCCGGAGCACTGCAGATATAACAATTACTGGATGAAACCTGGTCTTCTATTGGACTGACAGCGTTGGGGGATGGACTCAATGGACTTCTATAGTTTATATGTTTACAATTGGTAAATACAGAAACCTGATCACTAAACAATCTCTACATGGCTGTCCTACATTGTGATGCTGCCCAGCCGCTCATGGAGGATAAGTCCACCACTGAGCCATGGTCCTCACTAGTTTTCTTTCTAAAAAAAAAAGTAACATCATAACAGGGAGTTTTTTTCTTGCCACTGATGCAACGGCATGTTTTTTGCTACTACTTGAACTACTTAAACTACTTGAACTTGCTTTAATCTATGTACCCCAAATTGATGGTTGGGTCAGAACACAGGGTTGGTCATGATATAGCCCTCCTCAAGCTATGGTTAAAAACCTTGCTTAAGAACCGACTTTTCAGCAGATTCAGGGATTTGAACCCACAACCTTCATATTGATATCCCCATAACTTATCCACCTGGGAATGAGCTACCACACTCAGCTGGGTTCGGCGTGTGGTAGCTCAGTCCCACTTCTGTTGAATGTTATCAATGTGGGTACATGAGCGAGACCCTAAACCCTCCTGGCACCAGGGCTGATGGGTCATGACTAACTCTGTATTCTGACCTGAACCAAGGATCCCTGTAAGTCGCTTTGAAAAAAAACGTCTGCAAAATGATCAAACGTAAATATGTGGACAACTAAGATCTTCAACACCAAACCCCCTTAAAATGCCTCTTATTGAGGCTTCCCCAAGTGTGTCCTAATACTTTTGTCCATACACAAAGTTTCCTGCAAGTTCTACTTCCTAACTTCAGTTGCTATGGTGCTTGAAAGACCATTTGGGGAATGACACGGGGGTTAAAAAGACATGTTTATGTCGATTCACCTGTCAGCCACAGATTACTGACTGTTGTCCCTCCTTTTACTTTGGGCTAAATAACAGCCTTGATTCCTGTCACTCCAAATCAGCCTGTTTCCTCACTCTTCCCTCACGTCACAAACACCTGAACTTAAAGGTTGCCCATACTTCTCCCGCGCCATCACATCGAGCACATTTACATGCATGCACACACACTTGAAATCCAGTCATGCCTGATTTTCAGAGCGATGACGTAATTGTTCATTTCTGTAATGTGTCACTGACACTGACATGATGACGTGACAGTATGTTTCCTGTAAACTGAACTATCTGGCAAGTTTTAAGCTATAGATTAAGGTTTACAAGAAAAACTTGCTAAAGTGCTAAGTGCTAAAGACGACTTTGATACTCTTCAATTCAATGAATGTTCTTAAATAAGAAATGGCTGCAAACATTTCTTTAGATGGTACTGTTACACTTTGAAGGCTTTGTCTTATCGAAATAATGAGGCCATGTTTGTTTTTTGCATCTCTGCAGATAGAAAGTACTAATTAGTCAATGGGCTGTCAGCTAGTTGCTAAAAAAGATGCATTAGTGCATTGCTATTACATTCTCCTTCCTAATAAATATTCACTTTCCATGTACAGTAGCGGTCAAAAGTTTGTAAACTTTTTTGGGCTTCAATTACTGTAAAGACGTACTTTGTAGTTCTACAATTCCAGACTGTAGTACATCTGTTAGGACACTAATGTACATAATGCGTATGTCATTTACTCTGTTCTAATGGCCAGGACCCCAATAGTAGCACCACAGAGCAGGTATTATTTGGTGGGTAAATTATTCCTATCCCAGCAGTGTCACTGAGGTGTTTAAATGAAACTACAGTAGCACTGCTGCACTACAACCCACTCAGGGCATCAGTGTCACCGCAGAACTGACAAACAATCCACGACCCATCTGATACCTGTTCTGTGATGCTCCTGATCGATAGAACAGATGGACTACAGTCTGTAACAACAAAACTATAAAGTCCATCTATATGCTAAGTGGTGGAAATAGACGATGGAGCAAGTAGGGGGCGTGTACAGTACTGTAAAGCATGGCAGTATTTCAATGTGATATTGTGCAATTAGCAGTAGTCATCGTGCCAGTGGTCAGTTTTAGGAAACCAGCCGTTTTCAATAACATCCAATAAAGCGCATTAGCACATTGTAGAGAATAGGGTTTGATGCAGGTGCAGACACGCTCAAATGAACATGAGAGCATTAACCCTGCAATAATTACTTAACAGGCCTTAATTACTACTGTCATTTCCCCTGGCACGGCTGATTGGCAGCTGACAGGACTCGGCAGAAACACTGTCACTCAGCTGCCACACGGACACACATCCTGCCACACACAGATAGAGGCTCTTGGTATCTGCATGAACGCATCCCATGCCTGCCATCCTACCCTCGCACATCCTGAGCTACTGCAAACTTCTCGTTGACTCACTCTCCTGCGTGCTGAACTTTAGCCTCACTCATCCACAAGGTGTAGCTTTTGGGTAAATATTACAGACAGAAGATGAGCATTTATAAGGACTCGAAGCAGCTCATCCAAATATTTTTTGTTGTATTCTGACTGCTTAAACACAACAATCTGTAGCTGCATGATTGGCAAATTATATCTGTATAAATGCGTTGGTGTGATTGGTGTTTTTCTTGGTTTGGTTTGGGAACGTCAGTGTGCCCTCATTGTCTAAAATCACACCTTAAATAAAGCAAGTGTGTAAAGTGTAATACTGGAATACTTAAAATGTTTTTTGGACCGTGAGAGGAAACCAGAGAACCCAAAGGAAACAGACAAGGAGACGGTGAGAACATGAAAACTCCACTTAGATGGGGTTTTGAATAGCCTAAGAAATGAACGTGCTAACCACTTCACCAATGTGCTGCCCCATAAGAACTACAGTTACGGAACTGCACTGCTATGTATCTTTGTAATGTGGAATTCTTAGGAAAATAAAACTAGGGACGGTGAGAACATGCATATTGCACATAGAAAAGACTATATTTTCACACCCAGGACCTTCTTTTTCCTAAGCACTACAGTACTGCGTCAACCATTTTACTAAATTTAACATTTGTTTGCTGTTCTTTACTAATTAGAACGTGATGTAATCTATTAAAACAGAAACATGCTCTTACCTGAACAAAAAGGTCAAAAGCAGATGTCCAAAGAGGACCAACAAAGTTATCTATGGGCATCCCACAAGGTTTAGTACTACACCCGCTTACTTGGCACCGTTGTTCTCTCTTGGTTCCTCTCATAATGCTGATGCCCCAGTTTGACTGACATCTCGGCATGCCTGGAAGACATCTCATCATAGTTGCCGGCTCATTACCGCGAGCTAAAGCCATGCTGAAACGGCTTTATCCTCAAGGAGAAATGTCTCCATGTCAGAATCTCTCTGAATAACTCCAGGATGGAACCCTCAGAGAGTTCCAAAAACTTTGACATACTTACGGACAAGATTTGGATTTTTTTTGTGACGTTATAGAGATGCGGTGGCGAGGTTAAGAATCGACTCTCTAGCTGTAAACAATAAACCGGACTAAAATATTGTCTAAAATCATCCATCCACTACACAATACACTGGATTCACAGCTGAAGCACTTTTGGTTCTAGTGGACAAAAGTCTTGAGATATATTACACCTACAGGAGCGTTTCTACCCCTATAAGACCCCCAGATTTCTGTACTATATTAAAGATTTGATCATTGAGCTAAAACCCGAATCTGTGAGATCACACACTGATGTTAGACAAGAAGGCCTGGATCTGCATTCTAGTTCATGCCAGCAGTATTTATTAGAGTTGGGTTCTGTGTGTGGGCATTCGAATTCTTCTACATCAAATTCACCCAACTTTATCTTTACAGAACCTTGCTAATGTGTTCGAGACATAGTTACTTCTATAAATCAATAGAAATGGGACATCTCATTCATGCTGCTTTTAGTATCATGTTCTTTATAATCATGTTTAAAAATTGTATATTTAAAACCTATTGTAGAAAGATGCTGCAAAGTCATTCTGCATTCTCCATCGTGTCAGCGTTTTCGTCATGGCAGGACTCATCACTCATTTTTATCAAACGCACTCACCTAATTTTAAATTCTGCTTTAAGTCTTTAATGTACACTATTTTTCCCCATATTGCTCTTCTACTGTGTATCAGGCACTGACATGCTGCGACCATCTACACTGGATTTTACAAAAATAACATACAGAAAAGTTCGGACACACCTCCTTTTTGCTCCACTTATTTTCCATATCAATTCCACTTCCTGTTTGTAATTCTACATATAAATTTTTAGTCCATCCATTTTGTAGTCTACAGTACATGCTGTGTACTCTGTTCTAATGGTCAGGACCCCAATAGTAGCACCACAGAGCAGGTATTATTTGGTGGGTGCATTATTCCTATCCCAGCAG
>JAOUQT010057505.1:0-10620 GCA_025769995.1 Xyliphius kryptos | reverse complement strand
TGGTACATGTAGGTAGCCTCCAGAAAGATAAGATAAGATAAGATCAGATAAGATAAGATAAGATAAGATAAGATAAGATAAGATAAGATAAGATAAGATAAGCCTTTATATTGTTTATCCATTTTGCTTGTAGAAACCTTTGTTTCCAATAATTGTAAGTCAAGTCTATAAAGTTTTTGCATGTGTTCTGTGGTTGCTTTCCATAATTGGAGCCAATCCAAATAATTGAAATGTTTGGAATCATTGGAAAGTATATTTTAACTTTTACTGATTTATATTCTTTTGCATTGTCATAGAGATGTAACCTTGAAGGAAACAAATTGATCTAAAAGCTCAATGACTTTTTTTTACAGAAGTGCAATTGCCCCAGATATTGCTATGGGTACTCTCATACCTAACGGATCGCTACCTTGTTGTGGTCAGGTGGCTTGTATGCTTCAGTGCGATCTTTGGTCCTCTAGGTTGTGGCTTTTGCACAGGGCTAACTAACCTGTACTAGAAACAAATAAATATTTACGGAAACAGCAACAAAGAATATCATCACTACTGTGTGTAATGGGTTTCCAGAGACTTTTGGAGACTTATCTGACTGGCAGTGGTGAAAGGAAGCCACTGATACAAAGATGAAGGTCTTGAGTACCAAAATAAACACCAGGACAGGCTTATGGAACTTGCACAAAATGTACAAGAGCGTTAAATTAGCACTGATTATAGCAGAGATGAGGTAGTACAGATTACACATCATGGCTAGTAAGGAGAGCAGATGGACAGAAACAGAGATAATTAGATCATCAACAGAGGAGATGGGGCTATACTGAGGTAAAGATAATACTATCCATTAGGATCATTTTGAAGAAAGGAGTAGAGAAGTGAGTAGCAAATAGCCTGATGGAATAGAAACCTGTGAGCAGCTTATGAAGATCAGATTAAGTGAAAGAAATTTTAAAGAATTAAAAGACAGGAAGGAATGGATTCCACCAGGCACATGAAGGTGATAGAAGAAAGCCTCACCTGGAAAAAGAAGGTGACTTATGCCAGTTCTGAGAGATTACAGAAAAGGTATAGGAAGTAGTGCAGACAATTAAATAGAAAGGTAAAGTTGATGGTGTGAGCTGATTGGCAAGCCTTTGCAGAGAAGCTGGCAACACAAGCTGAGGAGGCGGCGACAAGAGGAGAGCAGAGTGAGACTATCAAGATCACTAAAGTAGAATGTGGCAAGTAACAAAACACTACCATGTGAGTTCAATGACTAGAGTGGAGTCACTCTACTGTCTATCCACAGCAAGATCATAACCAAGGTGTTCATCTAGTGCATAGCAGAGGCAGAGGCAGAGGTAGAACAGATGAAGAGGCAGTGACAAGAAGAAAGCAGAGTCAGATCTTCAAGATCAGTAAAGTAGTCTGTGGCAAGTGCCATAACACCACCACATGACTGCAATGACTGGAGTGGAATCACTTTACTGTCCATCAACAGCAGGAATCCGCATGAGAAGTCGATGTGTATAATAGAACAGTCTTCTAAGTGGCAGATACAGTTGTTCATAACTTTTGCCGAATTAATTGTGTTCGACTGTGTGCAAAGTGAGAGCCTATGGCACATACTGAGAAAATATGGCATACCTCAGCACCTGTTTAACTTGACTATTGACTGGTTACTGTGATGCACAAAAGAATCTGAAGCGAGAGGTGAAGACGTAGGTTTTAGGTTTAAGAAATTCTTTAAGGAGAAAGGAGTTTTTAAGGTAAAAAGCAATTGTTTTTGTTTTTTTTGTCACTGTTTGTTGTTATTCTCTGGATTTACACTTTCAAAGCTCTCTCTCTCTCTGTCTCTCTTTTGCAAACACAGAAATATGCTTGTTGTGTTTCTTTGAGTGTTTTCATGGGCAGGGTTAGTTATTTTAGAGAGGGGAAAGGTTCTTGTGGCTGCACCATAAGGATCTGCCGCAGCTCTATTTCAAGATCCAGCATTGGTCTCTGCTCACTTACCTGCATGCAAAGCAAAGTCAGTGGATGGTATATGGAATCTAAAAAGGAATAACATCTTAAATGCATCTGATTTTGGGACTGAACAACAACAACCACAATAGTCAGCCGTGGCTTAATAATTAGAGTAAAGAGCTGGGGACCAAGAGATCGCTGGTTCAAACAGGCAAGTCATGGCTGAAGTGCTGTTGAGCCAACCCCCAACTGCTCCCTGTGCGTCTCAGTGGGGGCGGCACACTGCTTCAGGTGTTCAGCCCTTAATGAGTTACATGCGGGAAAAGAATTCCCTGTGGGGATCAATAAAGTATCAATTATTATTATAATTACTGTTTTATAAATAGGCTCTGCTGCACCCCTTACAATCACAGATGATGAGTTTCACACATCTTTGTCTCGCTTTATGTACAACTTCAGTTGCACAACAGTCCGTCCTTAGTTGTCGTATTTTGTGCTTCATAATGTGCCACACATTTTCAATAGGAGACAGGTCTGGACTGCAAGCAGGGTACCTGGCTCTTTTACTACGAAGCCATGCTGTTATACCACTTGCAGAAATTGGCTTGGCATTGTCTTGCTGAAATATGCAAGGACATCCTTGAAAAGAAGTGGCTTGGATGGCATCATTGGATTGCACGTTTGAGCTCTAATAGTGCCTTAACATATGTGCAAGTTACCCATGACATGTGCACTAACACACCCTATACCATTAGAAATGCTGGCTTTTGAACTTTGCGCTGATAACAATCAGAGGACACGACATCAATAATTTCCAAAAACTATATGAAATGTGATTCATCAGACCACAGGACACTTTTCCACATTGATTCAGGCCATCTTAGATGAGCTCGGGCCAAGAGAAGCTGGTGGCATTTCTGGGTGTTGATATAAGGCTTTTTATTTGCACGGTAACGTTAACTTGCACTTGTATATGGAGCAATGAACTGTGTTCACTGACAGTGGTTTTCTGAAGTATTCCAGAGACCATGTGGGCTCTGTTACAGAATGATGTCAGTTCTTAATGCACTGCCACCTGAGGTTCAAAGGTCACAGGAATTCATTGTTGTTTTTGGACTTGCCATTTAATTACAGAGATTTCTCAAGATTCTCTGAATCCTTTTATGATATCGCAATCGCATAGTGAGAAATGATTGTTTTCAAGGGGATAGACTATTTGCTCACACAGTTGTTCACAAAGTGGTGAACCTTTCGGGGATGCTCCCTTTATACCCAATCAAGACACTTACCTGTTTCCAATTAAGATGTTCCCTGTGAAATGTTCAGAGCAGGTGTTTTTTGATCATTTCTCAACTTTTCCAGTATTTTCTTGCCCCTGAACCAACTCTTTTCGAACATGTTGCAGGCATCATGAGTGAATATTTGCAAAAAACAATAAAGTTTATACATTTTATCATAAAATATATTGTCTTTGTATTCTATAAAATATGGGTTGAAAAGGATTTTTCAATCATCATATTCTGTTTTTATTCATGTTTTGTACAATGTCCCAAATTCATTGGAATAGAGGTTGTATTTTTTAATAAACTTTTCAATGTTAGAATAGTATTATTATAATGTGTTTTATTAATTGTAATAACTCCTTTTTTTTACTTTTTCCGGCAAAGTTGCAATTTATGCAATTTATTACACAACATTTGTAATATGAAAATGTGTCATATGTGTTAGCATATTTAAATATTATTATATTACACGTACAATGTTGTAGATATTGTATAATTATTTTAGATTTCTGCTAAGAGAAGCAGTAAAAGTTTACCAAAAATGGTGATATCTGCATGTATATATGAGTGCTAATTTGTGAATAGCCTCAGATCCCTAAACTAGGTTGTTCTTTTGACAAAACAATGTCTAGATTAATTCAAACACACACACAAGCAACAACATGCTTATGGATTCTCTTGAGTCTAATTAAAATGGAACCTGCTACTTTGCACCACAAACAATAGCATGATGCTCGTATATACAGTGGGGTTTTTAAAGAATTTATTGAAAATTATGTGGAAAAATATGTATTTGTTTACCCACAAACTGTAACAGTAACAATCTCCCCTGTCTTCCGCTTGTTACAGGTATTAATGGCACCTCGTTATCTGTATAAAAGACACCTGTCCACATCCTTAACAGTCAGACTCCAAACACAACCATGGCTAAGACCAAAGAGCTTTTGAAGGATGCCAGGAAGAAAATTGTAGACCTGCGCTAGGCTGGGAAGAGTGGATCTACAATAGGCAAGTAGGTTGGTGTGAATAAATCAATTCTGGTATCAAATGTAGCAAAATGGAAGACATTTGATAATCTCCTTCGATCTTGGACACCACAAAAGATCTCAATCCAATCATGAGATCTGTAAGCAAAAATCCCAGAACAGACCTGAATAACGACCTGCAGTGAGCTGGGACCAAAATAACAAAGGCTACCATCAGTAACACACAATGCCCGAGAGGGACTCAAATATTGCAGTGCCAGGCATTTTCCCCTGTTTAAGCCAGTACCCCGGCCCATCTGAGCATATGGATATCCACAAGAGGATTTGGAGAATATCATGTGGTAAGATTTAAAAAAACTTGTTGTGTTAAGAGAACGAATGCCTAGTTGCATCTCAAGAGCACAATACCTACTGTGAAGCATGGGGGTGGATAAATGATGTTTGGTACTGTTTTCTGCAAAGGGGACAGTAAGACTTATCCGTGTTCAGAGAAGAATGAATGGAGCTGAGTATTGTGAGATTTTAAGCCAAAATCAAGCATTTCAAAGGAAGTGGAGTGACTTTGCCAGTTTAAAGACCTCAACCCCATAGAAAATGTTTGGAGAGAGTTGAAAGTCTATGTTAAATTTTGTGACAACAAATCTCAAAGTTGAGACAAGGCCATGTTTGTCACTGTGAGACATCCCTTTTTCTCTTTACAACAGTCTGTAAACGTCTGGGGACTGAGAAGACAGGTTGCTCAAGTTGAGGGATAGGAATACTAACCCATCCTTGTCCAATGTAGGATTCTAGTTGCTCAACTGTCTTAAGTCTTTTTTGTGATATCTTCCATTTTGTGAGGCGCCAAATGTTTTCTATCTGGACTGCAGGCTGGCCAGTTCACTACCGGACATTTCTTCTACGCAGCCATGATGCCTGTAATTAATGTAGTATATGGTTTGGCATTGTTAAGTTGGAAAATGCAAGGTCCCGAAAAAGACATTGTCTGGATGGGAGCATATCTTGCTCTAGAACCTGGATATACCTTTCAGCATTAATTGTGTCCTTCCAAATCAGTAAGCTGCCCATGCCACACCTGCTAATGCAACCCGGTTCCATTCAAGATGCAGGTTTCTGAACTAATTACTGATAACAACTTGGGTCTTCCTCCTCTACCTTAGTCCGAATGACACGGCATCCTTGATTTCCATAAAGAACATCAAATTTTGATTTGTCTGACCACACAACATTTTCAAGTTTGCCAAAGTATATTTTAAATGAGCCTTGGCACAGAGAAGACATCTGCGCTTCTGGATCTTGTTTGGTTACAGCATATTCTTTGAACTATAGAGTTTTAGCTGGCAATGGCAGATGGCATGGTAATTTGTGTTCACAGATAATGTTCTCTGGAAATATTCCTGAGCCCATTTTGTGATTTCCATTATAGAAACATGCCTGTATGTGAACGACAATTGTTAGTACCTTTAACTTTTCCAGCTTCTTATTTTCCCATCCCAACTATTTTGAGATGTGTTGCTGTCATGAAATTAGTCAATATTTGGCATGAAATTTCAAAATCTTCAACTTTCAACATATGATATTTTATATATGTTCTATTGGAAATTTGAGATTTGTGAATTATTGCATTTCATTTTCATTTACAGTTTGTACTTTGTCCCAATTTTTTTGGAATCCGCTTTGTACAAACTTTTAAGTTAAACCTGTATCTATATCTGTATGAGAAACTTTAATGTGAAACCCTAAAAAGTAAACCGGTTGCAATAATTTTAACAGTGTTGTAGCTCAACATGTTGTATTTTAATAAATCTTCCAGCTAAAAATAATTGGCAAAAGCCAACTATTAATTATTCTATTTAGCAGTCTAGGAAAATATTGTTAATCATTCTCTTTTGCCCTATTTTCGACAGTTTCTTAATATAAATCTATTAGGACCTGGCAAAAAGAGTATTACCACACAGTTGGTAGACCTTATTTTCGTCACTACTACTGTTTTACACTATTCCACACTGCCCATAACAATTATGGTACACCAACTAAACCAGGAATGCCTGGTAAATATTGGCAGGCCTGAGATTTTCCTGTTAAAGTCAATAATATGTTTCATATTTGTTAGAAAATATACATTAGTTTTTGAATGCGATTAAGAGAAAGATGATTAATATAACTGTTAATTGTGATGATTGAGCTTGATGTTGCTAGAAGGGAGGTACATTAAAAAGGTTACCACAGACTATGGCTGTATATATGTGAGGATAGAAGCCAAAAGCACAGCTCAGAAGACATAAAGGTAAATTGTGGTAGTGGGCTTTCTTTGACGGCTCGAGTTTGGACACATTAAAGTTCTGGTGGATCCGAAGAGGACGTGGCAGACCCAAGGAGACAGCAGAGGGTTTGCTGACTTTAGATATGGTAAAGAGGCCAACTAATCTGGGAATGAGTTTATACGACAAAATGTTAAATATTTGAGGAGCAACAGAAAATGTCTTATTGGCAGTACGTTTCTTGTGACCTTATCAGACTGGCCTGAGCTCTCAGGCAAGTGTGTCGACACCTGATGAAAGCACAGTGAAATGAAGATAAACCAGTGGCAGATGTAATCAACGAGTTGTAGTCATACTATATCCAGAGGAGTCCAGGATTTTGGGTTGTGGGCAGAGGTACAACATATAATACCTTTCAACCTCTGATTAACATGCCCATTGGAATTTGATTGGATTTCAGAGTTTAAGCTGCAGATGCCTCAAGAAGCCTGGAGAACTCCTTTCAAAACCTTCCATAAGCTGAAGCCCCTAATCAGATATCAAATCAGCAGGAATGCTATGAAATCAAAACCTGTGCAATAGCAGGTGGTGAGACTGGGAATAGGGACAAAATTATTAGAAAAATGATAAACTATGGTGCTGATGTTGTTTTACCTACTGAGTGGGATAGACCCATAATAAAGTCAAGGGCTAAGTGTGACCAAGGCTGATGCGGGATAGGCATGGGTTGCAGGAGGCTCACCGGGTGGCTGTGGGATGGTTTATGCTGCTTGCAGGTGGTGCAACCTCCAACTAATTCCTTTATGTCTTGTTTATCCTGGGCCACTAGAACCTTTGGTTAAATAAAGCTAACATATTAAGGGGTGCTGGGTGACAGGCCTTATGTAAGGAATGACCCCACTGGAGAACTGGAGGTCCTGGTGGAAAGATAGATGCTGCTTGGGGTGTTGAACAGGACTGGGGTTCTCAGTGTGAGATTGCGTAATATTTTATTTAATGTCCCATGTAAGAGTGCCAATAACGCAAGTGGGAGGCAGGATGGTTTTACTCCCCTGGGCATTCTCCATAGACAGGAACTATCGCAAGAGAGAATGCTACCAGTTTTGAGAATAATCCACGAAATGACACTGCATATATAACTCACACTTCTTGGCCTTGACATACAACTGTTTCTCCATTAATCTCTGAAGAACTCTTCTGACATGTTAATCTTATTCAGGGAGACATTTAGAGAAGATCAGTATGTTGTCCAGATATACAAAGATGAACTAGTTGAGCATGTCATGAGGCACATCATTGATGAGGAGGCTGTGACATGACCCAAGCTTAGTTGAAGGATCCTTGAGATCCTTGTACTCTGATGGCCCACTGGCGAGATCTGGGAACTCAGAATCAGATGCAGTCAGAACCCACTGACTGAGCATTTTTACGGCAGCTAGAATCACATTGCTTATTCCATCCCGGAATTATAAGACCATTGGACAACAGAATTATTTTGAACTAACCAGGGGAGGCCTACAATGACCTGGTTCTTGGGGCAGTGCATAATATAAAATGAGAGATGTTTAGATTAGTAACCTGCCATGTTGAGGGTCACAGGTATGGTACGATATTTAAAGCAGGAATAAGAAGACCATCAGTAGTGCTGGTTTTTCAGTCCAGGGTAACACTAGAAATGCCTCATTGGTGCAAAGTTGTCAGCAGACCCAGAGTCAATAAATACAACCAAAAGTTGCTTACATTCAGCAACATGTGCAATGTGGGGGATGAGGGGGACCAGAAATGTGCCTGGGGAACAGAGTTTGGCCCACCAGATATCTTTGAGTTACTAATGGGCCTTGGCTTTTACTGGCATGATGCCAGTGGTAAAGAGGCACTGACGTTATTTTGGCTTTATTGAGAATTTAGCTCCTACTACGTGAGTGCAACATTCTCTTTTCTTTCCTAAGATAATATACTGTACTGTTTGTTAAGTGTTTTAATAAAGTGCAAATAAACAAAAAATATTATACATTAATATTAGTCTTTTTGTTTAATTTAGGTTCATAAGACCTTTGAACAAATGAAGCATGACAGTAAAAAAATAATCTTCATTCTTTTGAATACTGAGTGAGGTAGTCACTTAGTATTTAAACTCTGTATTCTCTGTATTCTTATGACTCAGAGAAATTAATTTTATATTGATTTATTGATTTTAATTTTTTAACAAGAGTTAAGATTAGAACATTTAGTGGGAAAGGATGAAGTACAAGCCGAGCAAATCTTATGGCATCTCCATTGTTAAAGGCCAACTAACAGGAAAGCGGTATTATAACAGTGATGAAACAATCCCACCAGTTCTAGGAAAGCCCATAAAAAGCCTAGGATGGTGGGATAATGCAGACCTTAGAGACACACAGCAGCTTGAACATCTCTGGCAGAATATGGCTAATGTCCTAAGGCAGATAAACAACACTGCGCTCCCAGGAAAACTTGAAGCTCTTGTGCCTCCAGTTTGGGCTGTAAATCAGTCTCTTGTGGCTTTTAACCATGTATGAAATCTCCCTCACCCATGTCCATCTGGAAAGGCTATTGGGTTCTTATTTGGAAGGAGCTTGGACATCAAAAATGTTTCAAATGTGTTGGAGAGAAATGGAGCCCTTGTCCTTACCATAGCCTAGCCTGATCCCTAGCATCCCTAGCGCTAGCTTTGCAGTACTGCTTACATTGAGAGTAAACTAGCATTCGCAAATTCTGTTTCCTCAGCACATTACATTCCCTGGACCTCTATATGATAAGGTATTTATTTCTGTCATATTTATAAATACACTATTAAAGTGCTAAGTAATTTATACAAATTAAATTTGCTTACATGCAATGACGTTCACATTGATAATTCTGTGTACAGCATTATCACCTTTGCCTCAAATATTTTGCTTACAAACATGTATCATAGTGTTTCTTATCATTATGCTTGATAGGATCATGGCATGATGATGACATGATGTTTTTTATCAATGTAAAATATTTTTTTTTCTGGTTTCCATGACCATTTCCTTCTACATACAGTACACAGTCCAGCAATGGGAATTGTTAACAAAAATGTTTTTAGTCATGTTCTACATATTTAGCCAGTAATGTGTAATATATCTAATATGTTTTAATAGTTGTAAATAATACAATATAAAATAAAATGTAATTTTTTCTGATAAATTAGAGAAAATACATCAAAATATCTAATCATTATTAATCAATGAACTAGCGTTAGAGCTATATATTAAATCTATTTTATACAGATAGCTTCAGTGAATACAAACATATAGAAAAAACACTAGTATAAATTGAGGACACGTCCCCCCCTTGATTTGTTTCCCCCAAACCAAGACAACCAAAAAAAAACATAATGAATCCTAACATCATGAGGTCCATTTGTAAAATTACCCCCGTAACACAGATGTGAAGACAATTTTAGCGCATTTAAAAAAAAAAAAAAAAGCACAAGCAGCACAGAGTGCTGGAATATAAACAAACACACTGGATTAATAACAACACAAGATGAGCATGGGTTATTCAACAGAGATGTAAGCACATGAGCAAACATAGATATTGGTAAACACTGGGCTAATATCACTAATGGCTAATATAAGCATAGAAAATATATAGAGAAATAAGGAAACACTGAGCAGAGCAACCTATATAATCAATAAGCAGTCAATATAGTGTGTGTGTGAGGCCAGAGACGTGGCACATTCTGACATAGGTTTCTTTCCCCATGTGCTATCAGCAATATACTAATATAAGAATATTAAATGACATCATTGTACATTGTACATGAGGTGTGTTTCAGAACAAGGTTCAAATTTCTAGTGCCAACTATGTTACTGTACATCTCTCGCTTTCTCTCTCTCTCTCTCTCTCTCTCTCAATTCAGTTCAACAAGCTTTATTGGCATGACCATAATTATATCCCTTATTGCCAAAGCATTATCAAAAAAGGAGAACTGGATGTTCAAAACATATAAACATATAAAGTACTTATACAATTACACATATACAATACATATTCACTAAAATATATACAGGGGTTAGACAACGAAACAATAATTTAGTAGTATGGTGTAGGGCCTCCTTTTGCGGCCAATACAGCGTCAATTCGTCTTGGGAATGACACATA
>JAOUQT010057449.1:0-10621 GCA_025769995.1 Xyliphius kryptos | reverse complement strand
ATGTTTTCTCCTTTGAACTCTGTTATGTCGCCCATAATGTTGTGTGCATTGTAATATTTTGAGCAAAACTGTGCTCTTAACCTGCTAATTGAACCTTCACACTCTGCACTTACTGGTGCAATGTGCAATTAATGAAGATTGGCCACTTCGTCCAATTTAGTCATGAAACCTCCCACATAACTCCCACATGTGTACTATATCTATATCTATCTATCTATCTATCTATCTATCTATCTATCTATCTATATATATATATATATATATATATATATATATATCATAACATCTGAGGATTACAGACCTAGACCACCACAAGTCACATGCGCATTAGAACTGTACTTTGTTAAGGTATGGTGCATTGACCTATAAGTCACAGGGAGACAAATAATCCTAGGATTATGGTTATAAAGCTTAGAGGGGATGACTGTGGATTTGTGAGGCTGTAAACATGGATCTGAATGTTCTGGTCCAAGTTAGAGTTCATGTTATTGAAGCTGTCTTCAATGCGGAGATATATAACAGGAATAATAAAGAGAAATAGCTCCGTAAAGCCAGACATAAGTGCAGGCTCACTCCCTGGTTTTTATACTGGGAAGAATTTATGACAACGCTTGCATGTGGAACTAAAAATATAGTATTCACAATGGGCCCTGGGACATGAAGAAAAGTGTGGTGTAGTAGCGTGCATTAGAAGCAGGGGACCCACAGGAACCAAATAAAAAAAATGCTGAAGTGGCAGGTGTTCAGAGATGAATCTTCAAGTACAAAAACAGACAGAACAAAGAGAGAGAGCAATACAGAGTGAGAGAAAGAGAGAGACAGAGAGTGTAGCATTATAAGGTCCTATATATATATATATATATATATTTTGTTCCTTCTTAACTAAAACATAGTGAGACTAGCATCGTAAATCAACTGGTCTTGCTTAACAAATTAATTTAAGTTCAATGTTATAGTTAAAAAAAAATAAAACTCTGTTATTCCACCAGAAGGACAATTATGCAATTAACTCAGAACCATAAATGAAGCAAATGGTTACACATGTGTTTTTGTGTGTGTGTGTTTTTTGGTGATTTACTGTATGTATGTAAATCCTTGACGGCTGTTGTTGTTTATTCTAAACAGTTCTAATGTTTTGTGTTTCTTTTATAGGTGATATCTGTTTGTGGTAAAATGCACATCAAATTATGCTAGCAACTGAACATTCTGGGCTGCGGATGTGAGGTTAGCATATTTAACTCGATTTTTACAACTTTGTGTCATTTCTCCAGAACATTCTTGTCATGTGTTTTATTATTATCTAGACACACAAGTTTTATACATATATTAGCGGCGTCAAAGGATATTTAAAAAATACTGAAAATTAATCAATGTATTTCATGCCGATAAACAAATAACGATTATTCAAGATTTACATCCATATACATAATGTGGCTACTGGCCAGACCAAGGCTTTCATCAGTCATAGCTTGGTGATGGTGCTAATTGGCTTTTTTTTCCATACTGTGGACAATTTGACCATCACCATATTCTTTACCATTTTGATTTCACCGGAACAGGCTGCAGCATTTGTTACTCTACATCCCAAATATATGACATATTCCACTTTCTCCAGACTTCAGTATTGTGGACCTGCTTTTCAGGGGCTAGACTGCTACAGCAATCCAAATCCAAGTTTGGAGAAAGCTAACTCGTGAAATTACCTGAAGCATGACTGTTGCTGTGAGTTTGACAACCTTAGCTAGTTTTTGCTCTTTTAGTGTTACAGAGCAATTAATACTATTCTCCAATTAATAAATATACGTATTAGATGCCATCCGGATTATGTCATGTATACCATCATGTTTTATTAAATAAATTGCACTGGATGTCGTTGCTATCCTTTTAGCATTGGCTGCTTTTAATTTGCTAGAGTTTGGCAAATTCATTGGTTTTTAGCAGACATAATTGTGTGTAATCATGTTCAGAGGTGATGCTTTTGCTGGTAGATGTCCACGTCGCATGCATGTGATACCTGTGTTAGATGGTAACATGCCACATATGCCACTTTCGTATTATTAACTGAGCCATCTGTCAAAGTGGATAAAATAAATTCTATAATCACTATAAGATTGTTCCTAATCACTTTATTTTAAGAATTATATATCAGTTTTCTCAGCAAAAGGCTAAAAGGAGCATCAGGGATAAAAAAATAAAACCAAGTTTCTATCTAAATCTCAATGAAAAGAAAAACAATGTACCCGACATACATAAAAGCACAATACATAGGCATCAACCCAGTTCCTGAAAAGCTGTACTGATTTTCCAGGGAAACTAAATGTGTCAGATGTTTAATAACATTCTGCTACTATGTGATTGCGTATGCTTTACAGTTCTATTGTTTTAAATTGTTCATAAAGGCTTTTACGTTGGAATAGAGATTTTAGTTTAAAAGGAGAAGGTTGAGCAACAGACAAAGATAAGCACAAATTAAATCAAATGAAGTGTCGTGCTGCCATCTAGCGGTAGTATGTGAGCATAGACAATATTATTTATACTGCACTTTTACTATCAAGGTGTATCTAATAATGTGGCTAGTGAGTATGTGCAATATCTTATAGGCAAATATAACTAAAGCTGCATATGGCAAATAAACTTAGATTCTATAGACTTAGGCACGGTGCGGTTTTATCCCTGGGTAGCACAATCTGGGTCATTTCTATGTGGAGTTTGCATGCACTTCAAGTCTGCGTCCCTAGTTCTCTACAGTTGCCCTACATACATGATAAATATCATTTATTTATTCATGCATTCATTCATTCTCTATACTTTTAGAGTCAAGGGGAAGCCGGTGCTCATGCGGCAACTCCAGGCGCTAGTGTAGGAACAACTCTAGACAGGGAGACAAGCCATCATAGGGTGCACACACACACACACACAATCACACACAAATTTACACATTAATGTTAGGATCATTAGCTCTATATAACCTGTCTAACATTTTGTTGATTGTGTCATTCTGTGCAAGTCTCTATTTTCTCTTATTGGTTTCAGCTTAGATTGCTTCAGACTGACTGCATGATTTATCTCTCGTAATTTCCCATAATCTGTCATTCATTCATTTATTCATTTTCTTCTGCTTAATCCACACAGGAATGCGGACCCAACCAGCAAGGAATATGTAGGACCAGCCCTACATAGAGTGGCAATCCACTGTAAATACACACATGCATTCATGCACACATTCACACCTTATGGGCACTTTAGAGACATCAATTAACCTAAAATGCAAGTCTTTGGAATGCGGGAGGAAACCAGAGCACCCTAAAAAAACCTGTACAAAACAGGGAGAACTCCACACACAATTTTTCCAAGGCGTGCCACCTGGGCATGGAACCTGGGTCCTCCTCGCTGTGAAGCACCAGCACCACCCACTGCGCCACCGTGCTGGCCCTATTCCGTAGAACGGCATGCCAAATACGTTTAGGACCCTATTTTTGTCCAATTATGAATTCATTATCAAAACCCTTATATGCCATGCAAGTGTTATAAAATTTTTACTTGCTACAACCAATGATAAGGCTATAATCAATATATTAATCTCTGTGAAATCGGCAATAAATCAATACTTTTTCATGCTCCTTTGAGTCTGAATTTTGTTCTCTGGCGCCGGCTCACAAAGAAAGACGGAGATCTGTAAACCTGAACTCAAACCTGAAACCACAAGCTAACAATAAACAAAAACTATAAATAATAGATCTTGGATAAAAATACCGATGGAATCATTTACCCTTGTAGTGAGAAGCATTATATTAATCATATATGCATCAATGAAATCCTTACAGTGCCCTGAATTTTGGTGACATCATGATTAAAATATAACTTGGCTGGGACATTTACTTATGGCTAGATAATGAGCCATATCTATGATGGATAATTAATTAAAGCTTCGGCTTAAAGCTCATGGCTATGATGAAATGAGGGAGGACGCAATCTGTCAGATGAGCTGGACAGTGATAGCACTTCAACACTGTATCTATCACCTCTGTCTGGCGAGTGTGTATGTTCAGTCGGTGTTGTAGACTGTCCATGATGGACAAGGGCTACTCTGAGGGTCCTTTCTTCCACTTCTGATGTAAAGGTACTCAGTCTGTGCAAATCATTGAGCCAGCTTTTTTCCCAACACACTACAGTATTGAATAAAACACTAAAGATGACCGGCTGCTAGAACATCAATAGGGTTTTGATTCACCGCTAAAGGGCACACTTCGTACACACCCTTTCTGTTGGGTAAAGCAAACACACTGTAAATAGAAAGATAATATAAGGGCTAGTTAATTTGGCGCTCTGGTGGCAGAAGAATGTAACAGATCTGAGTTTGGAGAGAAACAAATAGAACCTGCTCTCAAGCATACAGTAACTGTATGACTTAGTAACTAAGATCTGTGCAATGTCGGTGAAGATCATAACACTGTTCACAAGCTATACAAGATGAAGTGATTTTTCTGTGTTTCTGCCAAGAACTGAATACGAGTACATGACAAACTTCTGCAAGATCCCCGAAGAACTGCAACTTCTCAAACCGCTGCTTACAGTCAGGTGGAATCTGGGATTTAAGAGGTGGGTAGATTCTTGCTTTACTACATTAATTTCTCAACACTGATTTATTACAAAAGTACTTACTTTAAATACAATATTCTGTCAGGCTACTAGTTAATTTTAACCGTTTAACCATTTTTATAGCCATACTAATAACCATTTAAACTACTCAGGGGTGTACATAGCAGACAGATACCAGGAGCAGCATGCAGCCTCCAATTGGGGCTGTCAGGAACCTGAGAACTTTGGCAACATAGGGGTATTCATGATTCCTGGCAACCAACAGCTTTCGGTGACAGCCCTTGTTTACGGAAGCAAGAGTTATGGGGCTGTCACGTGAGCTGATGGGTTTCAGCTGTTTTGCGTTTCGTGCCCTAATTAGGTTACTGTTTAAGTTCTTACTTTGTTTAGTTCAGTGCACGACATTATAGAGACTATGCAAAGTGCGTATTTCTTTGTTTCTTGCCAAGTTGTGCTTAGTTCCTGGTTTTGTGTTTTGTTTAAGATTATTTTTTTTATTTGTTACCTTTGAAAGACTTTATTAAAAAGCATCTCTCTGCAACTATCTCTGCCTCCTTCTTGTGTGTTCCTGTGGGGGATATCATGACAGAGGCACACAGGGATCAATTGGGATCAGGTGCTATACTCAATGGCATTTGTGCCACTAAAGTAAATTGCCCGGAAAGGGGGTTAAAGCAGCAACGTTTTGCTCTCAGACCCTCTACACTGACCATTAGGAAACAGCTGGCCAATGGCAAATATTGAATTTTGCTTTCCGTGACAAGAGAGACAGTTGATTTCATTTGTGAAAATTATTAGTATGAGAGAAATCATTTTTCATTAATTCATTAATTCATTTCATTTGTATGAAATAAACACTATTTGTTAATTTAATGAAAATGCACATTATACAGATTTTTATTAGAACACAACTCAAGATCATAGATCAAAGTTACTCTTTAAGTAGAAAGAAGCGGCAAGAAGAATATTATTATTATTTTTGTCTTAGTAATATATAAAGAATCTTAACTGGTCTGTAAATTCCAATGACCTACACCACTACTAGTTAACTATACCATCAGCTACATATGTCAACAAGTTAAAGGGAAAATAACCAATAAAAAGCAAAAATCTACAAGCCCAAAAAATAGAAATAAGCATCTTTTAGGACAACAACTGAAATTTGTTTTAAAGTGGTGTGAGCGACTTGATTATTAAAATCAAATCTCCTTCTGTGACTGTCACCTTCTGAGCTAAACACAAACAACCTCTGTATGTTCACAGGAAATATTCATAGTAATGTCTGCAGTTGGATTTTCTCTTTAGGTTTTAATAACATTGACTTATGTAATAAATACTTTATTGGTGAATTATTCAAATTGCTCTTTTTCTGCATTAAAATTAATGGCATTACATTGCTTATGCACGTGTTACCCCACGTTTCTACACAATTACACACAAATAAGGCAATATATTGTAAGTTAACAGTACAGAATTGTCATTGTTTTACAATCCAAAACATACTTGACCTTATTTAATATTTAATATTCTTTAACACCTTTTTTTTTAACATATATGAGATTTCCATTTTATTTTTTCATCCGTTATAACTTCTAAAAACCTAAACTCTGATATTTTCCTCAATAATATGCTATAACTTTTGTTTTATCCACATTTACTGATAACACATATTCATCAAACCAAGCCTTAAGTTGAATCATTTCATTTTCTATACTTATACTTTATATTCTATACTTTCTATATTATAAATTATATTCAGAGGCAAAAATAATTCTATATAAATTCTGTAAATAATAATACACACTCTATATATAATAATTATCTGCATTGAAATTTTAAATTGAAATGAAATGATCTCTTGTATTGAATGCTTTATTTAAATCAATGCATACCCGATTGTATATTTCTATTTCTCAGTTGCTGTTGTGATTTTTCTTATTATTTTCGTTGTCCGTATTATCTACCATATTAACTCACTCAAATAAGACATTATTTTTTTTTTTTACAATTTTACTAGCACTTAAAAATTGAGAAAGCAATAATACTGTGATTGTTAAAGTTGTGCTTGTCTCCAGCTTTCTTCCAGAAAAACACCTGTTTTAAATGAAAGACTATAAACATAACTATACCATCAATTATTATTTTTACAATGATTCCATCAATATCAGTAGATGTGTTATTTTTTTAATTTAGCTATGACATAAATGAATTTGATTTTATTTACTTCACCTGAAAACATTGCCTGCATCACAATATTTTCCCCTTTCTAGACACTTTTAGTTTGTCCATACTTTATTGGAATTTAATTAGCCAAACTAGTCTCAAAATTCACAGAAATAATTCAATTCATTGACCACTACATTCATGTTTTTGATAAACGTATTGCCAATTATAAAAAGGTTAGGTAGATCTGTTGATTCCAATTCGTCCCTTATTATATTGTTCAATATATTCCATTTTTCACATGAGCGTTGTTGAATATTGACCATTTAATACATTACAAAATACATTCATAGTAATCAGATATTTTACATATTTACATATATACATGGGATAAGTCCGGTATTGCACAGAGTTACACCTGTTCAAACATTTTCATGAATGACATGATGGTTTATATGAAAGATTGATCAACTTCCATAGATGTTTTTTTTCTAGGTCTTTGGTACATAGTCTTTTGTCTTTTTAGTTTGTTTATTATTAGTTTGAACACAGTTTCAGCGGAGCTCTGGCACTGATGTATAATCATTTTACATCTACTTCTCCAAATGTTATGGTTTATAGTAGTTATAATCCTCCAATATAGATCTTTTTCACTTACTGTTATGTTTTCGTCAATTATTCCGTATTTGCGCCAGATCTCTGCCATTCGTGAACAAAAGAACGAAAAGGACAAAAGAGATGTTCAATAGTTTCCAATTCAGAACAACCTTCAGCAGGACACAGTCTTGTGGCAACAAAGCAAATCTATTTTACAACATTCTTACAGCCAACCTGTCTACACTCACCAACCATATAAAATCTCTTCCATTTTTGGAGATGTCCTTCTTATTTATGTTTCTTATGTATAGTTCACTTTCTCTTGTGCTCAAGTATTTGTGGGTAAATATCCCCTCTTTTTCATAATCACTGATTATATTTGTTTGCTATTTTGATTAATCCAGTCTATATTTAGTTTTTCATATTTATAAGTTAAGTATGTGATTTTTTATGTATTACCTATAGATATTGCTGCTAGTCCGCCTAGGTCCTTTACCTTGTATAATAGTGTTCTCTTGGTTACTTCCCTATTATTTCCCCATATAAATTTGACACACATTTTGTACATCTCTGAACACAAGGTTTTTTTGTGGTGGAAAGACTGTGGCCAAAAATACAAGTTTTGATAGAAATTGTTTAATTACCTGTATTTGTGTTTTATAGTTTGATATTTGACAGATGTTTAAATCTCTCTTAACTTCTTCCTCTTTTATTTCCCAGTTTCGTTCTGCACATTGTTTGTTAGAGTTCTATTTCTTTCTTTATGTGTATGTTTAATTGTGATGCAGAGCCAGATCCTATCCACACTGCCAATAAATTCCATGTATCTACAATATTGTTTTTATATACTATTAAAATTAGTTGCAATTAATCTTTATAATAATGTATATAGTATAACAAATAGTACAACATTGCAGCTTGTCTCAAGACATTGGCTAACTTGTTTTTGTATTTATATTGTTTTACAGCAGTGTCTGTTTTATATTTTATCAACATCCTATAAAGTTTCCTTTTATTGTTCCATGCATTTTGCAACCATTTTGCTAGCCGTGAATTTTTATTATAACAATGTTTGTCATAGAGAGCTAAATAACAATTTAAGAATGATGCAAATGTAGCACCCGGGACCCATTCCATTCTTGTTTGAAGTGATCATTTCCCTTATGTATATGTGGCATTACCCTAATGTATCTGTGCCAATTATGTGGCTTCTTTCTCTGTAACTGTAATTTTTATATAATATTTAAACGTTATAATTAAGTTATAATTAAATGTTGCAAATACAAATAAACAATCACTTATTTATTAGTAAACCACTTCTAATTTTATTCTCTACAACATGTGTTGACACTTTAGGCTTTGTAATAAGTGGGACAAACTTGCACTATATAATGTGACCTTTAACATTCATTAATTCTTCTACACTTTCCAAAAACAGTTCCACGTTTGACCCTAGTTTATGTAAACACATAAATCAACAATATTTCTCATGCTTTCTAATTCAATGTCCACAGCAATACACTTCATGAAATCATCATTCAACAATTTAATATGTTAGCAACATAAAGGGCCACACCCCCCTCTCCTGTTAATTCTACTGGTAACAAACTATTAATCTAAATGTAACGTTCACACTTTCCTTACAACACCGTCATTACACTAATGTAATCTCTTCAAATTGTCTGAATTGAAGGACAAGGATACTAGAATACTAGACTTCTGGACTCCTTGATATTGGGACAATTGTAGTTCACATTGTTCTGTCATACTGTTCATTTGTACAGAATAAGGCTTGCGTCTGTGTTTTCAAGCATCATGTTTATTACGGTTAAGACTCTTGCTCGTGTTTTGGTATAGTATATTGACCTCATGAGAATTAAGAAGAAGACAATGTATAAATGAATGAATGAATTTAACAATGTGACACAAATGGCATAACAGACTTTACTTCAGCTGCTGGGGGTTTTCTGCAACTGCTGTGCATGTTCATTTCATTGATAGAAGTTGACCAATGTGAATGTGTCAATGCAAGGAACAGATAGAATAGATAGAAAAGATAGAGGAGCGCGTAGCATGGCAGTAGGTAGTGCTGCCACCTCAAAGAAAGAAGGTCCTGGGGTGCTTCCAGCATAGGGCAGCCTAGGTCCTTTCTCTGTGAATTTGCATGTTCTGCCTGTGTTCACATGGGTTTTCTCTGGGTACTCCCAGTCCAAACTCATGCATTAGTCTAATTTTGTCCCTAAGTGTCCTTGGGGTGAATGTGTGAGGCTAGTACAAAGATGTACTAGTTTTTTAACGTTACTGGCCAGAAGTAAGCAAATATGGAAGTTGTTAATTTTGTCACACCTCTATTTATTTTTTGAGAGCAAATGCATTTATAAACGCAATATGAATATAGGAAATGATTAAAGCCTAATGGATAAAAACGGAATGCTTAGCTGAGTTTCCATCTGCCCGCAAACAGAGAGGAAAAGATTCACTCAATCACTCACACGTGCACACGCACATGCACACAAAAATTCAAACACTTACAGTGGCTGTGTACAGATGGCAGTTTCAATATTCTCATTTATCTTCATTCAGAGCCTTATTCAGTCAAATCAGTGCTGACCTTCCACTCGTACCCACACTGACCGTCTTTAAATTGGAAGCTACGCACACACACTCAGACAGATAATGAGAGAGGGAACTGTAGTGTAGGAGTGATAAAGTGTAATGACACTATAAGCAGTGCTTTTTCAAGTAACTGAGTGCACTCAGAAGTCAAGTTTCATCCTTATTCTTTTACCAAAATTAAAACATATTTGTTCATATTTATTTATTTATTTATTTACTTTCGCTTTGTCCGTCCATATTTCTCTTTCTATGTCACTCCCTCTCTCTCTCTTTCCCATTGTCCCAATGAAGAGAATTTTAAAAAGATTTTAAATCAAGGACACACAGAGACTACATTTAATCCTTTTATAAAATTTACAAACTGGAGTGCTGTTATTGGTCACGATTTACTGACAGCATGACAGCCATCAGTCATGTCAGAGCATTAGTCCACAAGAGTCAAAGACTCATCTCCTATATAATGTAGGAACTTATTTATTAAATCACCTAAACACAGAGTATATCAATAACATGTTACATTACGAGTTCTTTAACTAACACTTTAATAAAGTAAATAATCATTGATAAAATAAATAAACCATCTACAGGGGTTAGACAATGAAACTGAAGCACCTGGTTTTAGACCACAATAATTTATTAGTATGGT
>JAOUQT010057434.1:0-10621 GCA_025769995.1 Xyliphius kryptos | reverse complement strand
TACGTAATCTTAATAAATTTAGGTGTAAACTACAATGCTATTGTGCAATCACTGTTATAGTCCACAATTAATTATAAACATAATTATAAACGGTATATCACAAAAAGTATTTAAAAATTTGTACCCGAGTATTAATAATTAACCGAGTACTTAAGGGGAATCAATTCAAAACTGAATCAGATCTTTCAAACCTAATGGTAATTAATTTCAACAATGTTCTTTTATATTTTTTAAAAATGTAAAAACTGGTAAGATCATGAAATGTGATGCCCTGTTTGTAAGGTTCCACATATGAGGAGGGTCATTTTCATTTAGATGTTTGTTTAATATCAGCTTTTGCCCTGTCCCTCTCAGTCAGGATGTCACAGGTGATATTTACTACTTCAACTTCTCTACTGGACAGTCCATGTGGGACCACCCGTGTGATGAGCAGTACCGACGGCTGGTGATTAAGGAGAGGGAACGTATCTCAGGCTTTGCCTCCAGCAAAAAAAATAAAGAGAAGAAGAAAAAAAAAGAAAAGAAAAAAGAAACCAAAAAGAGTGAAGCCGAGGGCCTAAAAGCACCTGGTGTAAGTTTTGGGGGCTGGGACATCAGGTGTAGGTTTGAAATGATAAGGGATTTGCTTTAGATTTAGTCAGGGCACTATGAGTTTATAAAGGCGCGTCAGACACTAAATTGCCCCAAAGTGTTTTGGCGATTCCAAATATTTCTAGCAGGTGCATGTTATGTCAGTGTATTCACACCCTCTGATTGAAGAGTGATTTTGATGAGCAAACATGAATACAACTTGACTTTTAGCATTAGCTTTGATGGCAAGAGAAAAGCCTTTCTAATAAAACTAATGAAAGTCCTTTTAAGGAAAAAGGAGGATTGAATTTCTCCACAAATAATCAGAATTTAATCAGGTTTTTTTTAATGCCCCCCCCCCAAATTGATATCTAGACTATGGGGTACAAATGAGGACCAGAGACAGGATTTTACAGGCTCAGGGAGGGGCTTTATTTACGTTCTTTTAAATTAATTAAAACATACACGCTGATGCAACAGCTCTTTATACTACATTTATGCATAATGACTTGTTTTTATAGCCATAAAATAGTTATTGACAGGTGAATTAATTCAGAAGGAACATTAATTCAGAAGGAACATATTTATTCTGAAACATTATATAACCCTAACCTCAGACGAACATCACATTGTTTATATACAGTATATATATATATTATGTTAACAGTTTATTATGCAATTATAGATTTTTTTATTTGCATTATTTATAGATTTAGCACTAGTCCTGATAGATAAAAGACATCATAAAACTGATAAGCAAAACTAAACAGCTATGCCATAAATGTACCTTCTGATATTCCAATCCTTCCTTGTCATTGTTTTCTTCTTTTCCAGCCTTTAGGCCCTTTGGCGCCCCTCAGAGGTATAAATGATGCCCCAACTACAGCACTGCATGGTTCCTTGGGAAGTTCCTCGGGGCTACAGCCTTTAAAAAACGCTTTAGGGGTAAACAAACATTATCAGTACATAATTGTGGTGGGTAACAGTACACTAGATATAAGATGGACTCTTGAAAAGTATGCAGAGACACACTTGAAAGTGAACAGAAAAAATAAAAACCCTAAAAAGTACCCATGTTTGCTTTTCAGGGTGTATTACCCAAAGTGAGCACCAGCTTTTTGAGGGGGCGACAAGACGAGGGCCCTTCCTTAGCTCCACCCACCTTTTGTTCTGATGGGAAAGATGAGGAAAATGAGAGTGAAAAGCAAGAAATTGCTTCTGGTCACCAGGTACTTGGTTCTTTTCTTTACATGTTATACCTTTAACTTAAACCAAAGGAGCATACAAGTGTTTGTGTGTGTGTAGATTCGGCTTGGGTCTTCTCACCTGTTAAAAAATCTGCACCTAGATATAGATGCTTTAGCTGGAGGACTGAAATATGAGGTATGGTGTTTCAAATTTCCTTCTTAAGCAGCATTTTCATAAATATTCTATAGCGTGTACCGTGTGTATTTGTGCATGTCAACCACGTATGTTTGTGTAGGAAAATGAGGTGAGTGGCACTGGTCCAGCCGAGGAAAGGACAGAACCAGAACTACAGGAACTGGCCTTGTCTGGAGAAAACAGCCCTGAGCTGACATCTCAGGTGCTTTTACTTAAAAATCTCTTCCTGCTTTAATTCTAACAAATATTAACATATTGTAGCGAAAAGTACTCTTTTTTTTGTTCACAATCGATCCTCTTACTAACATTTCTTTTTCTTTATTTAATCGAGTCTAATATTTATTTAATCGAGTCTAATATGTCTAAACTTGCAATGGTGGTGTTTGTCTCTATCTTTCCATCTCTGCATATCCTTTCTAAAATAATACAAGGATTCTCTTAGAGTTCGCTGCATGTCCCCAAAGCCTCTAGAAGGCAGTCGGGAGTACAGCAGTGCTGATGTTTTTCCTCCGAGTCAAGAAAACGGAAGCATCATAGAGGAAGACTTTAATGTAGGAGAGATGGAGGATGATTCAAAGTCCAATCGTGTGAGTAGGAGTCTAGAGGAGAATCTGCTCAATGCCATGAAAGAGAAGAAGAATCGTGCCACTGATGAAAACCAAGGTAGCCAGCAAGATCGGGATGAGACTGGAAAACATTCTGAAGCTGAATCTGAACATGAAGGAAAAAAGGATGATGACCTGAAAAAGGTGGAGAAGCAAGATGAGAATATTTTTTCCACAGTGGAGAAAGAGGAAAGTTGTGAAGAAAGAGAGGCTGATGAAAACACAGATGAATATGTGGAGGAAATGGAAGATCTTAACAGAGGTGGAGAGGATGACAAGGTGATGGAGATAAGTTCTGAAAAGGGAGAGAAAATACAACGGGAGAACGACAAAGAATCAAAGAGCGAGGAAATTGAGCAGTTCAAAAGCCCTGAACCAAACTTGGGTGAAACTCGTCAACAGCAAGGCATGCAGCACCAAAAAACACTTCCTCTGTGGGAACAGCTTCCCAGTGAGGTACTCTGTGTCTCTTTTGACCCTGCAGTACTCCTGTACCTGCCCTCATAATGTAGATATTAAAATGCTTGAGTGCTGTTTATTAGGGCCAGTGGGTCTTTAGTCGCTGCCATATTTTCTTTTTCATTTATTTACTTATAAATTGATGAACAGTTAACTCTCTCTTAACTGTTTATTAATTAATTCATCTGTCTTTATAATTCCTGTTATCCAACCTTCAGGTGTATCAATGCCTGTGAATAGTCATGTCACAAATACTTCCTGTGCAATAATCAAGCACCCAAGTTCAATTTTTAAACATATATTTGGGACAGTGACTCAAGTTAATTTTAATTAAACAACTGTGACTGTTGATTATTTGTAAATTTAAAATTAATTTATTTTTGCCTTATCCCTTCCTTCGTCCATTTTGTTCATCCATTTACAAATACTCACTGTCACACCATTTTCTTCATGAATCTATCCTGCCTTTTTTGGAATCTCATGCTTTGTCGCACTGAAACTGCATACAGGGTGGGTCATAAGTATGGATACACCCTGATAAAATGGAAGTGGTTGCTGATATCACCTTACCGTTTGTGGCATATTAGTACATGGGCGGGGGAAACCATTCGAGGCCGGGTGACGCCCATGGCGGCCATCTGCAAAGCTGCCATTTTGGATTCAACTTTACTTTTTTCAATAGCAAGGGGGTCATGTGACACATGAAACGCATAGAGAATTTTACTTGAAAAACTTTTTAAACATAGCTTTATTCATTATCGAGTTATTGATATGTTTGTGACCTGGAACAAGGACAGTAACCCACTAAAGGATGTGCCAAAGTGCTGCCCATCGTGTTTAATTGTCAACGTAATTCTCTTCTCGCACTCTTGACATACCGAGAGTAATACAGCAGAAGAAATCAGTCTGGCTTTAGGTGTGGTCACTTCAGCTTTCTGTGGTTAACGCACTTAAATCGGCCAAAGCGTAATCCTAACCCTCTGTCCTCATACTGCTGGACTTTTTCGCCTTTTTCAATACAGTAAATCATCAGATTCTACTGTCCACATTTTACACTCTAGACTTCTCTGGTACGACACTTGAATGGTTCCGCTCCTATCTAACAGGTAGGACCTTTCAAGTGTCTTGGGACTGGGATCTTTCTAACCCTCACCAAGTAGTCACTGGAGATCCGCAGGGCTCAGTACTTGGACCTTTCCTCTTTTCATGACATGACATTGCTGAGCAACGTCATTACGACACATGGTTTCTCTTACCGTTGCTATGCTGATGACCCCTCCAACATGAATCAGATAACCTGCCTGCCTGCCTCACTGAGATATCTGTTTGGATAAAGGCCTGTCATCTCAAATGAGATCCTGGCAAAAATGTTCTTATAATCCCAATAAGACCCTCCAAATTAATGGCTCCACAATCTCTCCAACTGGTTCTGTCTGTGTTCTTGGTTTTTCAATTGACAATCATCTTAAACATTCAGATCATGTAAACTGCCTGTTCCTGCAGATTCATTCTGTATAACATCAGGAAAAGCAGACCTTTTCCAACAGAACAGGCTACTCAGCCCTCACCCTATCCCTGCTTGACTATTGTAATGCTCTGCTTGCCAGTCTCCCAACTTTAACGATTAGGCCTCCACAATTGGTTCAAAACTCAGCAGCTTGTGTTCAACCAATCAAAGGGAACTCATGTCACTCCATTACTCATCTCTCTCCATTGGCTTCCTGTAGCTGCTCGCATTCATTACAAGGTACTAACTCTGGTCTACAGGACGGTCTCTGGATCGGCCCCCTCTTACCTTCAATTCGTCTTTACTAAATGCACCCCGACTTGTTCACTGTGCTGATTAATGTCGCCTGGTGATTCCAACTCACAGAGACGTAAATTCTCACTCTATTTTATTCACCCCTGCTAACTGGTGGAACGAATTTCCCAACGCCATTCGTAAGGCTGAGTCACTTGACATTTTCAAGAAACTTTTTAAAAAACACCAAACAGACACTTGCTATAAAAAAGCCAGATCGAATAATGCGCAGGATTGATGGTACTGTAATTAATGGTAGTGTAGCTGTTTTTTCCCGAATCTACGGATTTGTGGTCTCTCATTTGTAAGTCACTTTGGATAATGCTAAATTACTATTTAAACGTAGAAATGCTACCACAGGCCTCCTCTATTCGTTCTTTCAGGTGCCCCACATCCTTCACAGACTACACCATAGCCTTCAAATGGCTCCAGAGAGACAATTCAACACAATTGCAAGCACTTTGAGCACATCCTTTAGAGTGTTTCTGTCGTTGCTTCAAGTCACAAACGTGTCAATAACTTGATCTTGAATAAAGCTGCGTTAAAAATGAGCACACCATTGTTTGTCTTGTGCAATTCTTGTTTAATGTCACATGACCCTCTTCCCATTGAAAAAAGGAAAGTTAAATCCAAAATGTCGGCTTTGCAGATGTGACCGCCATGGGCGTCACCTGGCCTCAAATGTTTTAGCCCTCCCATGTACTAATATGCCACAAACAGTAAGGTGATATTAGCAACCACTTCCATTTTATCAAGGTGTATCCATATTTATGGCTTACCCTTTAGAGTTGCCCTCTACAAAGATTGGCACCCTGCTAAAAATAAAAATTGTTCTTGTTTTTTTCTTTTGGTCTTTCATTCTAAATTAAAAAATAGAGTTAAGTTAGTCTAAAGGTCTAATTGTTAAATCTGTCTTAAATTGGAAAAAATTACCATCTTCATACTTTTGAAGGTTGTCAGAACCTTTGTGGCACTTACAGATTTTAAGGAAAAACTTATATTACATGTACATTATAATCATACATTTAAGAAGTAGTTTTTTGTAAATATTTTGAATGCAAGATCAAAAATGGTACAAAACAGGTTTGGAAATATTTTTTCAGGTGTCAAAATTTGTGCTTCTGCTTGCCTGATTTGTGTAAAAAAAAATAGTTGTCTGTAACTGCATGCTAGAGTCTGCATGCTCACTGTATTAAACTTTGTGTACGAGTACACAAGTGCATATTATACACTGATATTTTTTAAATTTCATTACTGCAGCAATCAGAGGTCAGTGAGCATGTGGACGCCGGTTCATGCCTCTCAGATGATGTCAAGGTATTTATTTTCTTATAATTTGTGTCCTCATGCAATTAATATCCTATGTACATACAGACAATGTACACTGTCATTGTGGTATTGTTCTGTTGCCAGTTGTTGCTGTTCAAATCTTTATTTAGTAATCCATAAATTATTTTAATTATCATGTTACTTGATAGTACAGTTGTACAGTGATTAATCTTGCAGAAGGAAGGTCCTAGGTTAGATTTTTTTAAAGGGGCAAAAGTTTTTTCCTGTGTGGTATCTGCATGTTCATGCTATGCTGTTTTTGTTTTCTGGGGTCAACAGTTTTAAGTATTATAATTTTACATAAAAAAGTAATAAGATGTTGTATTTTTCCAAATATAAATATTGAGTGGTTTTTTTTTTAATCCTGATTCAATAAACCTGTTGTTTGAGTAATTTTCTTTTTTTACCAAAAGTAAAAAACAACAAAAAATCAACCTTTTAAATTCAGATTAAAGTTAAAGATAAAAATCTAGCAATTTTGCAATGTACTACAAAGCCAGCCAGCTATACATTGTTACTATATTAGTAAACATAAAGGCTTCTAATACTATAGTACACTTATCATCATTATATCATTTAAAGGATCTATACAGACATAGGTCTGCACATGCATACTTTATTGTAAAAAAAAAATATATATATAAAAAATAACAGTTTTTGCAGTCAGTCATAACTTAATCTTTCACTGGTCTGAGACACAGCAGCTCATTCAGTTCATGGTAAATACCGATGAGGAGCAGTTTTGGGGTGTTTTTAAACAGGTAAGCCATACAGAATTGTTAATAAGTATGTTTTTATGATAATGCTTGCTATATGGGCATTAAAAAAATATTTTTTTTTTCAAATCCATGGCTCTTGAAAAATAATAAACAGCTTCTCATTGGTAATCCAAAAGTGAACCAATGAACTGTTGCATCCCAGACATGAGGGAAATAAAGTTTAGACTGACTATAAAACTAATTTGTTAGCGTGTTTTTAAAGTTTGAAACTTCAGTTATTTTAGATAAATGTATTTTTTAAAAACTTTGCCAAAGCAGGTGGGATATCGTTCCAGATTTTCCGAGAACGTATTTAACTTGTCTGATCTGAGTCCAGCTGATCCTGTAGCATCACTGTTGAAGGTATTTCATATTTACTGAACATATTTATTTGAAAAATTTGGCTCTTTTATACAAATGACCATCAGCTAACATTTTGCCTTCACTTTTATGATTTATTGTAATTTATTAATTTTAATATCTATCATTTAATAATATTTCTTTGTACATGTGGGAGATCGCAGGCAGGATGACAACTGGTAGATTTCACACATGATCAGTTTAATTCATTATGTTCGTTGTAGGAGGAAAATAAGATGAATAAGGAGCAGAAGGAGGAAAAGATGAGTGTGGAAGATTCACAAAAGTTCAGTTCATTACAAACAGGATACTTTTATCTTTTTGTGAGTATAAACATGTACTAAAAGAGCTTCTCCTCTTAATAGGAGGCATTTGACAAGTTTTGGTTTGGATGAGCCACTCACTGATTCCATGCAAGAGATTGTAAAGGAAAGAACTCAAAACACTGCAGAGAAATTGCAGCAAGAGGAGGTATGGGAGAAAGAGCAAAGGACAAAAGAAGAATGCCGTGTAATGCACCAGATATTAGATATAAAAAGCGAAAAAGAGATGCTGCACAGACAGACGGAAGAGAACCAATTTATAAAGGAGAATGAGATAAGGAGGTTAGAGGAAAAACTGATGGAAGAGAAAAGGCTCAAAGAATTGGAGGAACACAAGGAAAGACTTTGCCTCCTTCGAGAAAAGCTAAGGAAAGAGGAAGAAGAGGAGGAGAAACGGATTAGGGAGGAAAAGGAGGAGAGGATAAGGTAGGTGTTTTTAATTAGCGTATTTTAGTTTGAGGCAAAATGTTTTATTTATTAATACTGAATGAGTATTTAATTAGAAATACTGTACTAATACTGTGTAAAACTGTTTCTGTAAACAGTTCACCACAGGGTATATATATATATATTTTTAAATCATTTATAGCCTCAGTTCTCACTGTACATGTTAATAGTCTGCCTATCTAACCCTCATTTCATCATCTCACTCATCATCTCATTAGCCTCATGTATATTACATCTATATTACTCCGTTTACCTTTACCATAGTCTATATTAAAATATATGCACACTGTATCCATTGCACATTCTGCACTTGCCACGTTGCACCTCTGGTTTGATGCAAAACAATGTTTTTTTGCCTTGTATTTGTACATGTGTAATGTGTAATCTAATCTATACAATGAACTGTCACTCACAGAATGTTGTGCTTTGTTGCTTCATTCTCTCAATTATCAGAAATTAAAAATGCAAAATGTGTGTGCGTGTGTGTGTTGTTTGCAGAGCTCTAAATCAGCAGCTGCAGAAAGAAAGAACTGAGGAGGAAGAACGTCTAAATCGGAACAAGTTAAGTGAATTACAGCAACTCAAGGAAGAAGCACAAAGGGAGAAAGATGTACAAATGCAAATACTTAGGTACACATCTTCATACAGACAATAATTTATGTTCTCTCACACTTTTTTAACCATGTGAGTTTATATTAAATGCTCTCTCTATGTCTGTCTCCATTTGTGTCTCTCTTTTCCTGTCTTTCCAACTATGTGTTTGTGTATAGGGAGGAAAATGAGGTGAAACTAAAAGAACTAATGTTTGAACTGGAAAACAAAAGAAAGCAGGACTTGGAAAAGATGAAGGCAGAGTCAGAGGAGGAAATTCAATCAGAAAGGCAGAAACTTCAGGAGAAGCGGGAGAAGCAGCTTGCTTTGTTTAGACTGAATGTATGTGCTGGGACAATGGTTTAATGTAGTGGACTGGCACTTATTTTGGTCTTTAGAATGCAGCTACCAGATTTGTAAAGAAACTTTAACTGTGTGTCTGTGTGTGTGTGCATGTGTATTGTTCATCAGGACACAGAGAGTGATCGACAGCGAGAAGTGAGGAGCCCCCAACCTGAATACCAAATACAGGAATATAAAAGAGAGGTGACGAAAACAAAATAAGTTTGATTTTTTTTTTTTTTACTATAGTTAATTAAAGGAATTGGTGCTTGCAGACAAAACAACACATATGCATTTTGCTTTGAACAATATCTGACTAAACATAATAAACTTTTAAGTTCACACTTGTCATTTTGAAACCCTGTTTCCAGGTACACCATAGATCTGCAATAAAATCTAAAATATGTAATTTTTAGTTCACTTAAACTTTAACTTAAAAGACAAAAAAAGGATTGTTTTTCATGACTACGTACCAGAGCAACACAAAACAGTAACGACTTGAGAAATGACACTTTAATTATTCAACAAAGTTTAAAAGTTACAATGTAGGTCCACTGAATTGCAGAAAATATAGCAGGTTCTCTTGATAGGTCACAGTAAATGCTGTGTAAGCTTTGGGTTGGTTTTCTAGAAAAGCTACTTTATTTGCACTGTGTCCCTTTTGCTATTTTTAGGTTTATGCTTACATTTTATTTGTGCGCAGCTAACTGATGTGCTGCAGGAAATGAGGGAAGAAGTGCAGCGAGAGCACAACAGAAAGCTGGAGCAAATCAAAGAGGAGCATCGGATCCAGCTGCAGACCCTCCGAGAAACACACCTGGAGGAGGTAAATGCACATTTGTACGCTTTAGTGATTTCTTCATTTCTAAGTGTGGTTTATGAAAATATAATAATTAAACATGGTGTCTGTGTGCGTGTGTAGGAGAGTGCACAGCGTGAACGGCTGCACATAGTTCTACAGGAGGAAAGAGAGCGATTACTTGCTTCAAACACAGTTCAGCTAGAGCAGACTAGACTTCACCTGGACTCACAGCTTCAAAAAATTCGCACAACACACTCTCAAAAGGTAAAAGCACTAACGTGTGTTGGAACATTTGAATATCTGAAGTTTTACATAATTATTTACATGATTTTTAAAGCATGTATTTGCATCTAAAAAAATCTTGTTTTTAAAATTCATTGTGTCTGGGAGTGTCACATAATTTATTTAACCATGTAAGTTAAATGTATGAGATGGCGGCACGCACAGATGCAGTGGCTTTTTTGGCTATTTTGAAATCTGTGTGCAAACCAACAGTTTAAAATGAAAGAAAATCATAGTCTGTCTCATAAATAAAGTACTATTTATCAGTTTCTTTTATACTGACATTTTCTTACCAACGATTTGAATGACTAACAGCAAATCTGTTTATGCTCGGTAAGCACACATGCTTTAACAATTAGACAAAATGCATCTTTATTTAGATTAAATGCCACAAATTTGCATTTGTTTAGGAGGCTGAGGTTCAAGAGTTAATTGAGCAGCTGGAGCTGAAAACCAAAGAACTGAAAACTCAGGAATCAAGGCTTAAAGCTCAGGTATAAAAAGTGTGTGTGTGTGTGTGTGTGTGTGTGTGTGTGTGTGTGTGTGTGTGTGTGTGTGTGTGTGTGTGT
>JAOUQT010057410.1:0-10622 GCA_025769995.1 Xyliphius kryptos | reverse complement strand
GGATGTGGTCAATGTAGACATGCAGGTAGTGGGTGTGAAAGCAGAAGATGCAGGGGACAGAGAGAGGTGGAAAAGACCACTGATAAAAGGGAGAGGCCAAAAGAAGAAGACGAAGTCTTTGTACAGGTACACAGCCAATGAAATGCAGTTAGCATCTAACCAGAAGTGCAAGATACAGCAATTATTTTACATAAGCGCAACAAGTGTTGGAGGTAGGAGAAAAGTCATGTTTACAGATGTGCAGTGGGTTATATACAGTATGTACAATAATTGTAAACAGAACTGGGTAGTGCAAGTAGTAAACTGTGCAAATATGCAATATGAATATGTCTGTGTACAGAGCAGAAAACAGTGTGAGAGTGCAATGTGCAGTACAATAGTGGAATGTGTAAACTATTTATTGTCCTGAATTTCCTAAATAAATAGTGCAGTAAATGTGCAGACAATATTAGTTAGTGCCAAGGTGGAGTTAAAGGTGGAGGCATGCTCTGGAAAGGAGGGGAATGAAAGGCAACAGTAGTAAGACAGAATACATGTGTGTGAATATGAGGGAGACAGGTAGAACAGTCAGGCTAAAGGGAGAAGTGGTCACAAAGGTGTAGGAATTCAGGTACTTGTGATCACCTGTCCAGGGAAATGAGGAGTATGTAAAATAGGTGAAGAAGAGACTACAGGCAGGATGGAGTGGATAGAGAAAAGTGTCAGGAGTGATGTGTGATGAAAGATTTGCAGCAAAAGTGAAAGGAGAGGTTTATAAGAGAGTAGTGAGACCAGCCTTGGTTTATGGTTTGGAAACACTGGCACTGACTTAGAGACAGTAATTTTTGGGAGTGACCAGGATGGACAGGATTAGGAATGAGAACATTGGAGGGACAACACAGGTTGGAAAATTGGGAGAAAAAGTTAGAGAGTGCAGACCGAGATGGACAGAGGAGGGACAATGGATATATTGTAGGATGTTAGACAACTGTTGGCCAATTTAAGATATGAAAACTAAAGTCTACCAGAGGCAGAACAAAACACCAAGAGACTGGGTATGGCTTACTGGAAATAAGAGACTGGTATGGCTTACGAAATAAGCATTTGGAACAGGGGCCCCAAACCACAGACACACCTGCCACTGCACCACCTCAACTAATCACCATCAAGGGGTTATAGCATACACAGTGCATGCCATTGTAAGGCATATGTGGTATACTGTGTTGAATTAGAGAGTTATAGTCTGGAAGTCTGGAAGACCACAGAAGACATTCTCTATCCCATTTCTTATACAGGGCTTCCATGCTCATTACCACCACAAGTCTCCTGAATACCCAGTGTCCATCCAAGTTAAGTAGGGGTGCTCTGATACAAACTACTGTTTCCAGTGGGGGCTCAGTACAAGGACTCCATCAGCGTGCTATACAACATGGCAACAACTAGTAACCCAGAATGTAATTTGGACTTTTTGTCTGTTGATTCTGACTTATAACCTCCATTTTAATCCAATTCCAATGTTAAACAATTGCCACAGCAATATAAATATACAGGAAAGATTTTTTTGCTTTGATTTTAATTTCTTTATTAATATTCATATGGAAATTATCCTCTGCATTTAATCCATTCAGGGGTGTACAAAGGAAGCTGTGTGCTGCCCCCATTGAGGTGCACAGGAAGAAGTTGGAGCTTGGGTGCGTTGCTTAACAGCACCTCAGCCATGACTTGCCTAGAGTGGGGATCAAACCAGCAATCTTTTGGTCCCCAGCTCTCTATCCATTTAGCCACGGCTGACCCAAGATAATTTAGTTCCTTCTCGGCAAACGTTCTGTGATTATATGATCATGAAAAAGTTTGTCATAACTCACTGCAAGCAGCATCTCTCCAGCCATTCAGGGAAATCCCTTTAGCAGCACAGGCGTGTGCGTATGAAGACAATGCAGCACACATGCAGTCCTCCGATCTCTCACAATTACACGTGTCATATATGCAGTTCTGCAGGAAATCAAATATGTACAGTATGTAGTTATAAATGATAGGTATATAGTGTAAATATTAAAAATGGTAAAATGGTAACCTTTTACCATTTTGTAGGTGCTGGGTCTGATTTCGGAATGACATGGGGCAAAAACACCTGAAGGATCTGACAGTAGGGAACACCAGTGCTGTGCGTATTTCTCTGTGAAAATGTTGACAATATTTAACATTAGTGTTTATATATTTTACAGTTTATACAATGATATAAGAGTGTAGATGGTTTTCCAAATGATAAAAGTCAAAAGCTGGTGTGTGTCAGCACCATTTTCTGTGCTCAAACTGCACGGGTTCTCAAATGTTCTCTGGATATCTGGGCAACTTGCTCTGGTCTTCCAGGTGTTGGCAAAATCCAGCGCCGTTCCTTCTTTAAGTCCACCAGCTGTGGTGAAATCATCTGCTTGGATGTTGTTGAAAGTGCCACAAAGTCCTACAGAACAGTGAAATCTAGTTGACCCAGTGAAGTTGATTTGTTTTAATACTTAATAATTAAGTATTGTACGGATTTAATGTCCGTACACCTACTGAATCTAATGCTTGATGTAAAATGTGTGAAGCGTCTGGATGGTATTTACACACCACATATATTTCCTTGAAAGGTTTTATCCACAGTGATGTAAACCTGCATGGTGGGAATGAGCTGGATCTCCACTAGCAATCTGGAGTCAATGGCACTGATGACGATGTAGAATGAAGAAGGCATGAAGATGCTCAGATCACCTGTGGATACGTAGACAAAGCATTTAACACTAATGTACCATACAGTATGCTGAATTGAGCTGAAGCTGTAATGCAAACAAGAAGAAAATGTATATTTCTCCTGATATTTATTGAATTTTACCTGTAATAATTGGCAGCTGTGTATGAATCTTGTCAATGTCAACATTCCCAGCTGAGTCTACTCGGACCACCTGGCGATTCAATCATAGATATCGGCTTATACATTTCATATATGGTGATATTGTCATTTCTATATATTATAAGTAATAATATATAATATAAATTTCATTAATCATGGACACATACTGTTTACCCTGACTACCCATGATGTGTGTGTGTGAGAGATGGTGAAAGTGGTCTAATATTTTGTGTGTGTATGTGTCCTTGCCCCTGCACCCTTTTATGGCACAACTTTCTTGTTGATAAAAACTTGTCCTTGTCCTTTCTTTGTTCACCTGCTTAGGTCTACCACAGTCTGCTATGTTTGGTCCAGGACCCATTCTAGTAGATAGTTTGCACATCAAGAAAGTCAGTCCAATTGATATGCTTAGATGATTGTACCATTTGCTGGGGATCCTTCCTGTCCTGTTGGTGCTGTTCATAAACCGGGCTGTGATGTTCGCTGTAAGTATACTCTTCATGGGGTAAGATGCACCTTTAAGAGAAGTTTAAAGTTTTTGCTACAATGTTGTGGCAACACTATGACTTTCCACACTTTACAGTGCTCTTGCATAGAAGTAGACAAGGTGGAGCTCCTTTCTTACTACAGTCCACACTTAGCTCCATTGTTTTGACGAATTTGAGGTGGAGATTGTCTTTCTGGCACCACTTCACAAGGGCTTTAACCTTGTTTAAGTGGGCCCTTTGTAATCCAAAGCATCTGCAATGGAGCCACTGTTGGGCACTCACTGCCGCTACTGCAGGACAACCGGGGATCCAATGCACAATGGTCTCTACAGCATGTGACCTCCCTCTGAACCTGAAGTTCTTATTTAGATTTATACATGATAAAGATTGTGGAATTCCCAAATTCCAAATTGGGAAAGGTGATTTCCCAAATGGTGGCTTCATACAGTATGTTCTTTATAGATGTCCTTGTATAGAGTTTAACAGTAATCCAATGTCTTTTCGCCCCTGGTTGGGAAGGCGATGTGCTACTGGAAGTTTAACACTACACGTTGAAATAGTCTACCACATTAAGCGCAATGCCCACACAGAATTGTACATTAATAAAAAATAATGGTATTCCTGGTGCAAATGATGTGAGCCATGGTAAAAAGGCAAATTAAAAACACCAGCCATGACAGACCATCTCACAGTACCATCTTGAATAGAATTTATAGTATTTTTAATTTGACAATACTGAGTACAGGATAGGTCTAAAATATTTTTCTCAACAAAAGTATGTTAATGTTTGTTTAACCACTTACCTTGGAACCACTGTATATCGCAAGGGTAACAGATTTCAGGCAGGTCTCTGTGTCTGAAAGTCCACATTTTACCAAATCACCCAAGATGGTGAAAACGATGCCTTTGCACTCCTAAGCAAATCAGAACAATGAGTCAGCAATTAAATAAAAAGTGTTAAAATGCAGCATAATAATAAATCTAAAGTGAATTCAGTTTATAATATGCCGATCATACTGGATCAGTTGTAACTACCAGAAATACACACTATTAAACCCTAAAAAAGAATCTGGTGCCTTAAAGTAAGGAACATTACCTTTGCAAGGACATATGAACAATCTCCATGAAATGTATAGGGTGTTTGATCAAATGTTATGACATGTGATCATCCCAAAACTGAGCAAACACCAGGGCAGTTATTAGACACACAATTCCAGCGACCTTTCGAGCAGGCACTGAAATATATAATCAAATGGATTTACATTAAAACAATGTGGAAATGTGAAGCCAAATATAACTCGTTTGTCTTTTATCACTCTTTTTTTGTGGGATGCTGCCAGGAGCCAGCAGGGGGCAACAGCATCCTAGATATGGGCAAGTGGCTGCAAAACTAGCAAGTGACAAGTGGCTGTAAAACCAGGACACTAATTCGGGGGGTTATTATGCCAGAATGGGGAGGGGATAACGGTGTTGGCTTCCTATGCAAGAACGGGGAGAAGAAATGATTAAAAACCAGGACATTTGAGATAGAATACATTTTCCTGGACTGAGTATTTAAAAAGAAGGATAGTCCCGGGAATACCAGGACACCTGGCAACCCTATATTTAGGCCGTCCGTGCAGTGAAACACATGCATATACACACTTTGTGAAGTGAGCACTGATGCTTGGAGCAGTGAGCTGCCTCCACAGGACCCAGGGAGCAACCAGGAGTTAGGTTCCTTGCCCAAGTACTGAACTGAGGACCTTCCAGTCGCAAGGTCGGTTCCTTTTTTAATTAATTTGACAGGCAAAATCTGGTAACGCTTGGCATTAGTAGTGGTAACACAGGAGGGCAACATTTAAATCAATTCAATTCAGTTTAACGTGAGGTAAGAACATTTTTCAGGTACCATAATTGGTCCCATGACTCTCATTCTACAATCTATTTTCTACACAAACCTTCAGGCAAGTCTGTGAGAATGTTTCTGGAAAAATATTATTCACTAGTGCTTGGGTCCTACCCCCACATAACATTGTATATTTTAAATTTGCCCTTGATTTCTAGATGATGACCTCTGGTTTTTGTTCTAGTTTTTGCCTCAGGATGAACATTTGCTTTATAATTTTTTTCTGAATTGACACAAAAAAAACGAACTCCTGTATATAGATTTAGAAGGCTTGGCATCGATTAGCATTGGTGTGTGTTCCCATGAAGCTAGACTCAAACTCACCATTCACTGCAGCTAGTTTTGTAACTGTCTCCAGATTTATAAATTACTCCTTCATGAACACAGGAGCACGACTTCTGTGGAATACAGCCGGTCTTGGTCACATCGTCCCATACAGTGCCTTAAAGTATATATATTTATATCAATAAGTCAATGTTTACTTCGAAGGAAAAAACAATAAAGGTTTATTTGGTATATGTTTCAAAAAAGTTGTGGTCAAGCTTAAGGCTCATTCTGGCTTTAAATTTGAGACAACGTTTTGGAGACTGCATGTTACCTGGAGGACAGAAACATCCATCAATGCAGTGATCTGCACACACTTGTTCTCTTTCAGGGTTCGAGCAGGTATTTATGCATGGACTGCCACACTCCATGTATTGCATAGTATTTGGGCATTCCATGGCTGAAGGAATCAACAAAAATGATCTTAAACCACATTTTCCACATTGTTATTACTCAGACAAACACCGGTGAATTACCATCTAAATAATTCAGATTAAGATTATGTTGACTCACGGCACAAGGTTTGTGTCCTCCAGTTTTCTGGCCTCCCCCCTGCATGCACGCACTGACGTGAAAATTCTGACAGGGTTTTACACAAGCAGTCTTTTTTTGAGTTGCAATGGCAGACATCTGACAGACATGCCAACAACAATTGATTGACTGGCACAAAGTTGTTGCAGCTTATGAGTTCTTTGCTACTGAACAGCAAACCGCACGGATTCTGTCCATAAGAAAAACATAGATTTTTTTTCTCCATACATTTGACATTTGACTAATAAATGGTTACTACTTATAATTTAAAGCATAAAGAATTTCATGTTCCAATAGAATTGGCTACCTGTATTTTGCAGTCAAATTTAGCTTTTGAAGGTTCCTCCTGACATGTTTCCGTTGGTCCGTCGAGCTTCCAGAGATTTCCATAAATGGATGAGGATATTAATGCACCTGTAGCAAACATAAAGCAATTTCAAACAGGTTTCCAAGCATGAGCTGGACACTCATTGCTTTCATTTCTTTATTTGCTTTTATAAAATATTACAGCCTAGTACCTTCAATACTTGGATTGCTATTTCACTTTGGTGGATGATCTTGAGTGTTACTGTGAGTCTGAGAGCTATAATGTTTGGAGCAATGCTCATAGCAGGGTCACCCTTGATGGTCAAAGAGGAGGTTCCAGACAAATAGTGATTTGTTTCCCCAGTCACGGGGACCAGAACTGTGGGCTACAGTATGATTTTTAAATCCATAATTTTTCAGATCTGTATTTCAGATCATGAAGAAGATCACAAATCCGTTGGGATGTGGAGCAACAAATGTTGCAGATTGTGCCAGTGAAGTTAAGTGGAATGGCGGTGATGGACAAATTGACATTGATATGTAAATTAAAAAACAACAAATAATTAGCACCAAGCTGTGACTAATGAAAACCTTGTTCTGGCCAATTATGGATGTGAATAGAAGAAATATGTATTCTGAAAGTTGTTGAGGTTCTCATGGATGAAAATTATGACCACTTAGCAAGTCTACAAGATGGCTAAAACAGAAAAAGAGTTAATAGACCACATCAAATCCCACAAGTTATGTTACTAATGTAATGTGATGAGGCACCAACATGACATCATAGAAGGATGTGTAATGACAGGACTTGTGGAGGGAGTCAGAAGATGCTGAAGATGGATAATAGCCTGGATGGACAACATCATAATGTAGGCTGAATTATCAGGGGCCAGAATGCTACAAGCAAACCAATAGCATATGGCATTGGAAAAAGCTGAAACATACATACAGCCAACCATCATGAGGTGATTTCAGTGTATGAAATTATGTCCTGGTCAGGATCACAGATTATTGTACTTTTAGGAATTTCAATAAGAACCCACCGGTGATGGGCTGATCTGTAAACATTGGAGGTTCCGGATTTGAGGAAGAAGGATTTACCCTTAAAAATAAAGTGCATCCAGTATTATATCTCATAAACACAAGACAGATTAGCTACAGTGCTAATATAATCTGTGTATCATCACCATAACAGTGGAAGTGTTGATAATTGCTGTGAATAATGTGCCCATGGGCTAACATGTAGATAGTAAATAGTAGTTGGCCAAGGACAGATCCCTGTAGCATTCCTTAAGGGACTGTGTGAAGTTGTGATTTAAATTTAACAAGGGAAAGTGAGACACATTTGAGATAGGAAACCAACCATGCCAAAAAGGTGTTGGTGTTCCCAATGGCAGTATGTCATGGTTAATTTTATAATGGTATGCTGGTGTTTAGAGGTCTCGGGACTGTTACTGAAGTTTAGGGAATCAATTATCTTGTACAACACCTGGAGCTCTGAGAGACTCTGCACCTTCACCTGACTATAAAGACATTTAAATCCAGATGTTTAGACAAATGTTTAATTACCATCCTTCATAAATTCATTGTAAACGGAGATGCCATTGAAGTCACCACAAAGCCCACATGTCTGGTTCTTGTACTTTGAATCTAATTCAACCTGTAAGATAAACGAAGGAATTACTTTTAGATCACGTCTACTGTTTTTATTTTTATAAAAATAACAGATATGTTGTAGATGTAAATTTCCAGCAGTAAAAATTTACCATGAAGGCGTCATCAGAGTTCCACAGAGTTTTGATCCCCAGTGTTGATTGGATGGAGATATAAGAGCCGAGCTTTTCAATATGAACTCCTTGGTCATAAAATGGTATATTCACCCTTAAAAAACAAACAAGTGTATTATACTGATTATTAAATCTGAACACTTTTAACAGCTGACTATTTCAAAACTTTATTGCTGAAGGCTAGTAGCAAGTTTCCCTCACGGTTTTCCATTTACGCGGAAATAGTCTTTTGTCAGCTCCACCATGGAGCCCTCCAGCTTCATGTATATTTGACTAATTACTGGTTTGCCCTTCAGGTTTGTTCGTCGTATCTGAATGTTAAAGTCTTCGTAGATGCCGCCGCAGTGCGATGTCATGATGTGATTGCAACCTGACACAAGCTGGAAATAGTCTCTGTCAAACGTCAGGTAGTGGAAATCTCCCCAAGTGCTGCAGACAACATTGTTATGTGCTGAAGAATTGCCTAAAAAATTGAAGGATGGTGTTAGATGAGAGAGTTCATTCTCTTAGGGAGTATATATTTGTATATATTTATATATACAATAGTATATACAGTATATATTTGTACCTGAAATCAGTTGATTTGAGTATTTTGCCAGCGGGTCTGAAAAATTTACAGACACTTCAATCAGTACACATATTTCATATATTACATATAACGTATGTAGATGTAGACATATTTGTGCCTCACCATAATTTAGTAATAGTATTTGGCACTTACTTTGTCCAGTGGTCATTTCGAAGTATGGAATCACCCATGTTAATAGAATTAACATCAACTTTAAAGTCCCCATCTTGGTGTTGCGGAGTGGTGCATACACTCCTCTGGTACGCGGTGACAATCTACAGATACTGTGTGATATTTATATGACTTGAGGTAGGTGTCTAATAATTTCAATCTTTAATTATGGAAGGGCCCCGAGTTAGTTTAACTTTCTCAAGATAAATATTTTCCTTGACTGTGCAAGATGGTGGCATTGTATGAAAAAGTTTTCTGCCTTTAGGAGAAGGTGTTGATCTTTTACTTGGTTTTCATACTCATTACCCATAAGCTTGGCATTAGATATTAGTATTATTAAGCATTATTTCAAAGTGCAGAATTTTAGAGTTGTTTTGCAATAAAGTAATCCCTCCAGACCGTATAGTACTGCATGAAAGTTTGCAAACGCTATAGATTTTTTAATATTTGTGCAGACATTTAGATAAATCATAAAAAAATCATAGTTTTTCATCAAATGCAGCTTTTTGAACTAGTCCCTGGGTCTTTGTTCTGTCAAAAACAACTGCTAAATACGCTGTTGTATCATCACTTCAACATATTTTACTGGGTGGGGCAGAACGTTGGCGCAGTGGATCCTAGATACTAGTTTTGAGACTCTTGCATGCATGATAAATGCATGATAAATGCATTATAGGTTATTTGGTGTCTCTAAATTTCCTGTTAGTGTGTTAGTGTGTGTGTGTGCCTATGATGGATTGGCGCCCGGTCTGGGGTTGTTGACCCTAAAACTAGGATTAAGTGGGTATAGAAAATGAATGAATGAATATTAGTAGGTGGAGCTGTATGCACACACTGAACTATAGTACACCTCAACAATATAAATTAAAAAATAAACTATAATTGGGACACTATATACTGTATGTCCTTAAAATTGTATAATAACTTGTTGGGCCTCAAGACTTGCCGTTTGCAGCTATATACTTATTATTTTTACAGAATCAAGCCCAGATCTGCAAGTACTTCAACATGTTAAATACACAATACTTTAAGTTTATACTGACAGGAAGGGTGCAGGATGTATTTGATTCAGGCCAATTGGCCAGAGGAACTCTGGAGATTAAGCTGATTGCCTGGCATCAGCTTGGCTTGATGCCTATTTAACATGAGGGCTTCTTTGCATTTTTGTATGAGTGTAACCAAGGGGTTGGACTTTGTGCCTGAGGTAATTTGTTAAAGATCTTTGTTTATAGAAGCCTGAAAGTTAAAATACAGTAGCTACTTTATTACTTATCAAAGGTGTCTCCCTAATTTTGCGGTGTGAGACCTAACTTGACTTGGCCTGACAGCTCATTGCTAAATATCTAGCATCACCTTGTAGTCACAATGGTCTGATTTATGTGTCCGGCCACTATATATTTTATACTGTTTATTTATTTTGGCATGAGGTTTAAGCATAACAAAAAGTGAAGCGCTGTAAATACTTTCTCGATGCACTGTATATACAGGGGTTAGACAATGAAACTGAAACACCTGGTTCTAGACCACAATAATTCATTAGTATGGGGTAGGGCCTCCTCTTGCGGCCAATATAGCGTCAATTCGTCTTGATAATGACACATACAAGTCTTGCACAGTGGTCAGAGGGATTTTAAGCCATTCTTCTTCTTCTTGTGGCCAGGTCACTATGTGATACTGGTGGAGGTTTCCT
>JAOUQT010057399.1:0-10622 GCA_025769995.1 Xyliphius kryptos | reverse complement strand
CGTCGGGTTGTTTGTGCTGGCGTGTGAATGTCCGAGCAGGGACCGACCTCTAACCGCTGGCACATCGAGAACTCCAAGCCTTTAACCAGTAACTGGACACTGTACACCAGGTCATGCAACCGGTGGTGGGAGGAGCCAGAGGAACATGACCTCATCAGTATCAGGAGTCCGTTTACTCGGGTTCTGTGCCGGAGTCCAATTCGGTATGAGATTGAAAACATACGGTGCCTTGTGGATGAGACAACAAACACAACTTGAAACAGAAGTTTGTGAACGAACCTCAAAAAGTTTGCTTAAAAAAGGAAAAAAAAAAACAACCCAAAGGTGTAAAAATGCTACGAAAGGGGGCGTGGCACAAAAACTGTACGCCATGTTGCTCCAAAAATCACAAGCAACCCAAGTGGCTATGGGTACGACGGTACTGACAAATTACAACATTGTACATTAAAAGCTGCGGTACGACAAACGTCAAAATCTTTCTGCATGGAAAAAAAATGAGGAATTAAAAGTTGCCTTTTCCAGCCAACTTCATAAAAATGTTCATGGTTATGAGGTCCAGCTCGCCTTCTAAACGTCTCCACTCTGAAACCCGTCTTCAAAATTTGACCCGTTTGGACCTTCTGATTGTGTTAACTGTGTACAGATTCAGGTGATTGTAGATTTTATATATCGAACGCGATGGACCAGGCGTTGGCATGGTGCACGTTGGTAGATCACTGTGGAACCCTCCTCAGGTTCGAGAAATAAAGGACGCGGGGGACAGGCCAGTGTCTCGTTAGCTGCGCTTCTCACCCCGTCAAGCTATTCTCGCTTTATCCAATCACAGTCCTCCACGCTTTAAATGTAAATGCAAAAATGTATGCAGTAATCTGGTATTTTGCTCACAGAACACACACACATCTACAAACCACGCCCCTCTGCCACAATCACGTCTCATTAAAAATGTGCTCTAAAATATTAAACATGTCCGAAGTGCTGGACGTGTCGTCCAAAATAGCGTGTTGTATTCGGGCGCGCCCTCTGCAGAGACGCTGTTTGGTGCATTCATGGAAGAAGCTGAAGGGGAGGAGTCAGATCTCCTGCTACATACAGATGCAGATCTGCCTTGGAAGGATTTTAGTCCTGCAAACCGACATTCCACTGAAGTCAAGCGCCTCTGCTGGGCAGATTTGGAACTTGCTGGCTGAAAAAAGTATCCGCACCTAAGAAAATTCAATTTCTGAAGTCCAGATACCGGACCAGCCTCACTGATGGTTATTTGGAAGCCTGCTTTGGAAGCCTGCTTGGCATCAGCAGCTACTGTTCAGACTCCTCCCACCTGGCTAACATCATTCAGTGCCGATCATCAGGTTGAAATATTAAGGATTTAAAGAAAATAATAATCATAAAGGTGAATCCTGGTAGATTACAATGACCTGTCCACTAGAAAAAGTAGATCACTGGCCATAAATGTGTGGACACACCTGATGTATGATACAACCTTTCCTGATTGGTTATTTGGAACTTTTTAAATGTTATGAAGGTGATCCTCTGAGGATTCGGAGGTTAGATCTGTCCAGCTCTCTGTATTGAATACCTGGCAGGTCCGAGAGATGACCTTGTGTTTGAAACGTTACCCGTCCCGGTTCTGCCGCTGTGATCTCGCTCCATGAGATTTAAATAAGGTCCCACATCTTCAGTGTGTCAGCACTCAGACGCAGAAAACATTATAGAATTTATTTATTCATTAGGTCTTAATGATTAACCGCTCGTAATTAAATAATCCCCGTCACCGTGAGGCGCTGTGTGACGACTGGGTTTAAGATTTCAAACAAATATAATGTTATGAGTTTTTGATTATTCAGGTTTTGCTGTTGATCTGATTGTTTTTTTATTATTTTGATGTTTGTGGATATAATGGCTGGGAGTTTGTTATTGTCCGGATACTTTGGAGCTCTACAGTTCCATTCTGTGGTCCGTAGGTCAGTAATGGGTGGCCCGCGGTCCACAAGCATGACCCATCTGGCCTGTGAGGTGGCTTGAACTATAATGAATGTTAATGGAAAAAAAAAAAAAAATCGGACCGTCGTTTGGGCCGAATATCCAGATTTGTTTTACATCAACATAAATCATTATTTAGTTTGAGTTTTAAATTGCTTTTTATACGCTGATTTTGTCAACCAACAGATTTTTTATTATATTATTAATCACACAGGCCGTTACTTTGGTTACGGAACACATTCATGGTGAGTCAAGTACAAATGCAACTCGCCCCCAAAATGTACCCCACACAAACCCCAACACAACCCCATGAGCAAATAAGAACGTTATTATCCATTTTCTTCTCCCCTTCACCAGTTCCCATGATGCTCTGCCGGTGAGTGGGAGGAGCCCGGCCCACACATATTAGTAGGTTCTCCAAGGACATGATAAGGAATGACCGAGCCAAGTTTCAGCTTTGAAGATGCTCGCAAAGCACCAATCCATCTGAGGTGTTGTGTTTGATGGCGCTAGCGAACGAACAATCCAATGTAGGAAAGAGAGAACCTGTTAATTTTTCCAAGGACATGGTAGGGAATCACAGTGCCATGTTTCTGCCTTGAAGGTCCTCGGGAAGCGGAGGAGTCAGTGAGGAGTCAGTGAGGAGCTATAGAGAGAATCATGTGTTTTTTATTTGGAACCTTTAGTGGGTCACGTGTTCTGTTAAATACAAATAGTGGAACTGAAATCAACAAAGGACGTTATTTAAATGTTACATGTGAACGTAAAAGGTTTCAGTGTTGCTTCGTGTCAGCATTTCAGCAGAATACAGAATGCTCAGGTTATAATAGACTTCCATATGCACCCTCCACCATGCTTTATAGTTAATGGTGTTCTTTTCTTCTAATGCTTTTCTTTATACATGGTACTTATTATTTTCCAAAAATATATTTTTTAAATGTGATCTATGATCAAAATTAAGGCCATGATGCTTAAATCTGAAGCACACCAGGAAAACTATAAAGTTCAGTAGGAACCCTGAGAACCTCGTCCCGAAAGACGGACCCGGGACCAGAATGACCTCAGCGTTTTAATGATCTGTGAGCTGAACGTTCCAGAACAGGACTGTGAGAAACTCGTGTGCTTCTGCCTTTAGAACAGGACTGGATCATTATCCCGGTGGGGGGTGGAGCCGAAAACAGACCATAATCACACTGGATTTAATCTGGACGATGGGCAGCGCGGCCGAATCGATCTGACCCCCTCTCTGCTTTATTTTAAAAAAATGTCTTCCTGTGGTAACAAAGTACGAACCCTAATTCAGCCGTCACGCAACGGCTGCCGGTGTGGCATTAGTGAAACTGTGAAAACCAGAGTTCATGGTACTTTTGGTTATTTATGGTTCTGGTTTTCACTCCGGTTTGTTAAAATCACTCTGCAGCCGCAAACACGAAGCCTCCGTTTATCTCATTCTGTCGCTTTCAGTTCCACATTCTCTCGGACTGTTTGCTCAGTGAGTGTTTATAGAGGTGTGTGTGAGAGCGAGAGAGAGAGAGAGAGAGTGAGAGAGTCTGGGAGCAGATGGCAGCTGGTTGGCTCGGCCGAGTGGAGGTAATGACTGCGCTGCCTTGTTGAACTCTTTTTAAGCTCTCTGTTGTTTCCTTACCTTCTTGAATGTTCTGTCTTTAACTCTGAGGAGGTTCTGACGCGTAGTGGACCGTTTTGGGCCGAGCAGAACCTAAAACACTCTGTAGTTCTTTGGATGTTTAACCTTTGAGTTTGAAGCTGCACTTTTGTCGTTAACTTCGGTTGTATTCGGAGGATTTGTGCGAATGCAGTGCATTAATGCATTTATTATGTTGAGTGAGTGAGAGAGAGAGAGAGAGAGAGAGAGAGAGGGAGTAAGTGATAAACCAGATGTCTGGATTAAAGGTCTGGAACAGTTCAGTAGTAATTGCAGGATGAAGAAATGGTTTATAAAAGCTTGTTTTATAGTGTATGGCCGGGATAGGACTGCGTGAGCAGCGGTCAGGTTCGTACTCTGTGAACCGAGCCTAAAGTTAATGACCACTCTCCTAAAGCTTTCTGTTTTCTGGAGTTCAAACTTATAACAAATTAAACCGAGTTGTTTGGGGTGTTATTTGGGAGTTATAGAGGAGTGGAGACGAGGTGTCGCTGTCATGGCAACGGATTCTATGAGCTGCAAGCAGAGGACATGAGATCTGTATGTTCTTTTCAGATCTCTTACCATGGTGCTGAGGAAGGTGGAGAGAGTGAAGACTCCGAGGGGGAGAACCAGGAGCTGGTGCAGATTGACAGAGGTGGGTGTGTTGGCAAATAAAGTGGGAGGGGGGGGGGGGGGGGTAAAGGTCTGTGTTGCTTTCACTTTCTTTATGTTTGAAGCCAAAGCAGCAGCTCATATAAAATTTGTAAAATATATAAATACAGCATACGTTAAGTTCCCAACCTGGGATTAATGATGGTTACATAATTTTCCTCCAAATGTAAGGAATGTGTATATTTTATTGTTGAGTTGTATTTATTGATTAAAGCTTGTTGTGTTCAGATCGCCGTAGGAACTGCGTTTTGACTCCTCTGGCGACGAGTCAGCAGCCGAACCAGAACCTGCTCTCCCCGGGACGCGGCATCCGGCGTGTGCGCCTGCTCCTGGAGCACCCTATGGAGCACCACAGCTCAGAGGAGGAGCTGGAGCGAATCGCCGGAGCAGCGGGCGCCGAGGGCGGACGCAGGTGGCACCGACATGGAGAGCTCAGCAGCGCCTCCAGTGACGAGGAGGTGAAGGACCTTTTCGAAGCCACGACCTCCCCAAGTCCGGTCCTGTTCAGCTCATCTCCACCTCGAGGTCTGAAACCCACACACAGCTCCGCCCGCCTCCACTCCCGACCCATCATCCTCGGCCACTTTGAGCCGCCTGCGGTTCCATACTGGAGGCATCGAAGAGAACCGGGACGACCCAGTCTGGATCTGGAGAAGATGCAGCAGGTTGGAGGCACTTTTGTTTTCTAAACAATATCCATCCATTTGTTTGTAGTATGTTTTATAATAAACGTTTAACACGGATGGCCTCAAAGTGCTGGAGCCTATCCCAGTGTTTATAGAGTCAAAAATAGGAAGGAAGTGCAGAAAGTTCTCAGGACATTCACTAGAAGCAGTTTAATATTTAATTTCACCTGCTTGCATGTTTTTAAACATTCAGAAAAAACTGAAACAAGGAGAACTCACAGAGATCTGAGGAGAACATGCAAATGAGAATCTGTTGGGGGAATTATAAATTATCGGTCAGGGTGGGGCCGACATGAGGGGGAAAAAATGAACTTTTTTGATTTTAGCAAATAACTGCAATGAAACAAAGAGTGAAAACTTCTTTTAATCTACTTTTAAAGATTGATGGTGATTCAGAATCACCAACAAGAACTGGGAGAACATTTTAAAGTTGAGGAGCCTTGTGGGAGAACGCCTTTTCACCAACACTCATTTTTTTAATTCTAGGAAAATATGTGTCTCTACACGTTCGTACAAATAGTTTACACCTTAAGAAAGTACACTGCTGAAAAGCTAAAGGGAAAACTAAAAGACCACATCGTAGATCTGAAGAAATAAAATGTTGAGAACAAAAGGTCTGAAATAGGAATCCTGATCCAACTTGAGGCTCAGTAGTGTGTATGTCCTCCACGTGCCTGTATGACCTCCCTACAATACCTGGGCGTGCTCCCGATGAGGCGGTGGATGTTCTCTCCATGTCTCCTGGTGTACTGGCCCGTCTTCTGGTATCTGCTCCATGCTCTGGACACTGTACTGACCGACACAGCAAACACACACTACTGAGCCTCATTTGAACTTGTCTTGAGGAATTTCCACTGAAGTTGGATCAAGTCATTTGATTTTGAATAGGATTCCAAATCCAGACCTCATTCCATTAACTACTAAATAAAGATTTTACACTAAAATATTTGATTCATTCAGATCTTGGATGGGTTCTTTTGGTGTTCCTTTTATTTTTGTCACAACTGCACTTCATTTTAAAAGATGTTTTTTTTTTTTATCTTATTCTTCATATATATATATATATATACATATATGTAAAAAAAAAAAAACGTAAAAACAGAAGAAAAAAATCAAACAACAGAAGTCGCTCATAATTCCTGCACAACATTGTGATGTCATAATATTTTGGACCCAGTGCTTTTCCCCCCTTTTGTTTTCTCCCAGCCCCAATTTCACACCCCACACTGTGTTGCTGTTCTGACTTTTAAAGGAAACTAGCAAGTAGCAGGCTGCTGGAGCAAAGGGGGCGGGAAGGAGGAACAAAGGAATGCTGTGATGTCACTCCACACCACACCACTCACTTACAAAGGCATGGGGAGTGCAGCACACACACACATGCGCGTGCACACTCACTCACTTACTCACTCCTGCTTTTATCCACTCACCAGCTCCTGTTGACTGCAGTTCACACTCAGGATGTGAGTATGGGTTTAGTTTCTACTTTCTTTAAACTCTGTGTGTTTGCTCGTTGGCTGCAGAGCTGCTCAGATGATCCTGTTCTCCTGTCTTTGTCTGATTCAAACAGTCTGCCTTTTACAGCTGCCTTGTCTACTCTCCTTCCCCTTAAAGATCCTTCTTTGTGCCTTTGTTCTCCTGATGAACCCTTAACAGTGTGCAAGTGCTTTAAAAACAAACTGGTCAGTTGTGTGTTTTATGTAAATGGACTCCCCGATTTCGAGTTTTAAGCTCCTGCTGGTTGTCATAGTTTCATGTGAGGAAAGTTCAGATGGATTGCGTTGTTGTGGTTGGACTGCAAATGTGTTTTTGGGTTTGTGAGAAAACTGTTTATAATCCACATGAATGTTGCATTGTGGGATTCTCTGTATGCTGAGCCTGAAGCCGTAATCCACTGCCTGCTTTGTTTGTACTTTTTTAGAAACTTCTCGTTTGCTTGGCTCAAACAACTTTAAGCCACTGTGCAAATGTTAAAGTTACCTCAGGACCTCAGCGCGGTGTCTTTGTTCCATCAAAATATGATGGTCATGCACACGTGGCCAAGCCGGCTTTATAAATAAGGGCTGCTTTGTTTGTGTTGAAAAGGCATGAAAGGCTTTTCTGGTATCTGACAAAAGGGTCAAACCAAATAAATACACAGCTGAGACGCTCAAATAAACCGTGGAACCGGACGGACGGGCGAAAACGCTGACCTGAACGCGGGTTAATGTCCCGCAGAATGAACCTGAGCGATGAGTAAATGAACCTGACGTGTAATAAAGACCAGGTCCATTTCGGTGAGTAAACAGGAGTGTGGAAAACCAATCAGTCCAGGATACACAAACGGACACTATACAGAGTTTAGAGGGGAATTCTGGGATCTCACGGCAGCTGAACGGTTAAAAAACAACATCGTAAATGTTTGCTGTGTGTCTGGAGAGAACCAGCAACTGTGACGTCATCCTGCGGTTACCTTGTTATCTTCTGCTTATGATCTGTTCAGGTGGCGGAGCAAGTGCTGTGTGTGTGTGGTCACATGACTGTCAGGTGGTAGTGTGTGTTAATAGTAATTCATTTGTTTAGCAAAACCACACGTGTTGTTTTTTCCTTACTTTTGTGATGCGCTTGAATCGTGCAGGAATGATCTGATGACGAGCGACTTCTGTGTTTTTATAAAAGAACCTGCTTATTTCTGACCTTGTGAGTTTACCTTCTGCTCATGGTGAGGGAGTGGGAGGTTAGTGGTTAGGGATCAGCCTGAAGATTGTGGGTTTGAATCCCAGGTCCAGGGAGGGAAAGTATCAACCCTGTGTTGGATAAAAGTGTCTGCTAAATAACCCAATTGTAATGTTCTCCACACACACACACACTGCTCCCCCGACAGTGAGGTGGAACAGTTGAGGGTCACACACTATCATTTAAACGTTGTGTTTTGTGTAATCATAGCCCAGGTCGACACAGTGGCGCTGTGATTACACACTCTTCTTTCTGAGCACACAACAGGTCTTTACCAACTTGAGAGCCACATTCAGCTCTACTGTTCGGTAGAGTCAACATCTGCCGCCATATTGGTCAGGGGACTTAGGGGGAGGTAGCTCAGTGGTTAGGATGTTGGACTATCAAGCAGAAGGTTGGAGGTTCAAATCCCAGGTCTACTGAAGTTAGCAATGTGGGTCCTTGAGCAAGACCCTTAACCCTCATTGCTTCAGGGTGCTGTATCGACCCTGTGTTCAGACCCCAACCAAGTTGGGATTCTTGTAAGTCGCTTTGGATAAAAGCGTCTGCTAAATAACTAACTAACTGCAATTTTTCAATGAAATCCTGAACACAGGTCTAGCGCTTCCACCTCACAGGAAAAAGGCTCGCGGTTGCGGTACATTCTGTGTGGTATGTCCTCCCCATGCCTCAATGGGTTTACTCTGGGAACTTCTTCCACCTTCCCATGACACGCCGATTATATCATGTCCCCACGTTGTTTTTAGTAACACTGATGTCTGATTTTAAGTTCCCCAGCGGTCACATTAATATTCCCTTCTTCTTTTCAGTGAACACATGTATAAACTATCAGCTGCAGGAGGACGGGGGCCGTTTCTCGCCTAAAGGAAAAGCACACGTGTCACATTTAAGCTGATTGCCCGCAATCAATTTGGAACACAGCCTTCGTCATGCTGCAGCAGATCCTGGCCGACATGCACGTGGACCCCGACATCCTGGAGGCTCTGAATGAAGAGCAGAAAAAGATCCTGTTCTTAAAGATGAGGGAGGAGCAGGTGCGTCGCTGGAAGGAACGAGAGGAGAGCGAGGACCGGGAAGGGGGGCCCGAGAGGCCTAGGCCGAAAAAAGGTAAACATTTCCTCCAAAAAGCACCAGGATGTCTTTTGTCTTGCGGTTATATAATGACCGGTCTTCCTGCAACGGCACACAATCGTACAATAATACAGGATACGAGTTTTTTTGTTGTTGATTGTGATGCTGATGTTTTGTAAATGTGAAACTCCACTTCAACAGCATGAGTATTTTATCCACTAACAGTTAAACTGCGAGTTTTTTTAGTTGAGAGGGCTGCAGTTTAATAATTATGATTATTATTAATGGGCCGCCTTCGTGATTATCAGAATAAATGATAGAGAAAATGGGCTGTAGGCGTTTTAAAAGCTTTGGAATAAGAGAAACGGTGGGAAACCGATGGGGTTTAAAAATGTTTCGAACATCCTGCAGCATTAACATCAGCAGCATGAACATCATCAGTGTCCACAGGGATCGTCCTGCACCTCATCACAGCCGGGGCAGTCGGTCTCCTCGCATGTTTTAGGCTTTCTCACAGGTACAGGTCACAAGTACCACTTTAATGTTAAGGTCAAGCGTTCCTGCACCATTTAAGGCGATGCAGTAGCTTTAAACGCCGTGAGGTTATTAACATCTTTAGAGAGGATTGTTTCAGCTAGTACATTTTTTGTTCTGTATTGTTTGTACCAAATTCCAAAATGTTAATTACAGCATTCGGCTGTTATATAACTCAACACTTACCAACCTCTGATCGGCATGTCGCTTTAACTGCTGAGTGTAATCGTTAATTTAGCTTTTTTTTTTTTTGTTTCATACCGTCTTTGGTATTTAAACAGTAACTGCTTCTGAATTCCAATCAAGCTTTAAATGCTTTCACTTTTTTCCTGTCATCAAATCTGACACTAGTGATTATTGATCCCATAGAAATACTTATTTCCTGAAACTGAAAAACACACATCCATACCTATAAATGGCAAAGTCCTTGCTGACTCGGCACTAATCCTCCCATTTTCCGAGTACCTACAAGGCTGAAAATTGTCCTTGGAAAACTAAGCACTTCTCACCTTCTGACGTTCAATGTTTCATTCGATATCGCAATCGAATCAACGACTATTTGAGTGCCACATCGCGGTTTCCCCACGAGTTCTCGCTCTTAATGTTTAGTTGTTCGGATGGATTGGTGACTTTGCGAGTACAAACGAAGCTGAAACTTGGCTCTGTCATTCCTTATCCTGTCCTTGGAAAACCTTCTGAGAAAGGAAGCTCCACAGTTTCCATGCTGTACAGACCGTAAGGAGAACGTAAACACTGAATATGCAAATCTAAAGAGGTGAGGTGTGGGAGACACAGTTAAAGCATCATGTGAGACGTTTGAATAAAAGTCATCAGGGTTTCACCAGGAAAAGGAACATGCAGCTGAAAGAATCCAGCGGTTCTACATTCCACTTTTCAAGTGCAACAGACTCAAGCCCTCTGTTAAGAATTCCTATCCCGGTAATGACCTGACATACCGGCACATTTGGGTAAAACGAAAGCTTCTCATGAATTTCAGCTCTGGGTCGAGAGAAAATGGGCCAAACACTACATCTTTACTCTTACAATAAAATATATACACTGCTCAAAAAGACAGCGGGAAACTTAAAGCAACACTGATTGTGAATCCATTTCACTTGCTGCTGTGCGAATGGAACAGACAACAGGTAGAAATGAGAGGCACTTAGCAAGACCCCACTATGGAGGAGAGCTTCTGCAGGTGGTGACCACACCCCTTTTCTCTGTTCTCATCCTTTCTGCCTGACTTTTTGGTCACTTTTGCATTTGGTCAGTTCTCTTACCATAGAGGTAGCATGAGGCGGTGTCTACAACCCACACAAGTT
>JAOUQT010057398.1:0-20882 GCA_025769995.1 Xyliphius kryptos | reverse complement strand
ACTGACAGGGGCGACTTCACACTGGACCTCAAGCAGGTTGGATTCTGTTCCTCACCTCTACTGTTTATTACATGATTAGTGTGGAACTCTCAGTTTAAAACATTCATGCCCTGCTGCAAAATTTGGCCTGATTTTAACATAGTTTTCTATTTTTTTTTATTTCTGTTTCCGTGGATTTTTTGAGCTGGAAGCCCAAATTATGTAAAAATAAAAAAAATAAATACTTGAAATTGTTTAAATTGTGGGCCCTGAATCTATAATCTATGAAAATGTAAGTTTTTGAATGGAATTATGGAAATGAACCATCCCTTTTATGATATTCTAATGTTTTGGAAAGGGTCTGTGAAAATCTCATTTTTAAATAGATGCAAACCCAGAGTTTAGTCCACTTTGAAAAAGAATTTTCAGATGTTCCTGAAATGTTTAAATAGCTACTTTAATTTGTATAAAGCACCCTGACTGAAAGATTGGTTCAACTAGACATAAAGCTGTTACAGTACCCCCTATAGACAAAAGAGCACTAAATGTAATCTGCCTCCTCGGGGACTGATGATGAATTTTTGAGTGAGGCATTTTATTTTATTTTTTTATAAATGATAAATTAGAATTTTTACATATTAATTTGTATGTAGCAGCCTGATGAAACGGAAAAGTCCTAGTATTCGTGTTTGTGAAAGTTGGTTAAAATGTTCGTAATTAGCAAAAATCTAAGTGAGCGGATCTTATGGGTCAGATTTGACTTTTAATAAAAAAAGTCAAAAAAAGTCAGATTTGACTTTTAATAACGCTTTATTTTACCCAAAATTAAATTACTATGGGCAGTAAAAGAGATCTATTTAAAAAATGAAGTAATAAATATCTACACAGATTTAAGTAAATTGAGTTGCAAAGTTGTTTGTTTGGGTTCTGGGAGTCTGGGAAATTTTTTTGGGTAGAACACATTTTTGCCAGACTGTAGTGCCAATTATAGGCCCATCGGTCTGCCCACCAAATGCGCCTACCCTCCAAATTTGGTGTCCGTATGGTCTTATGGTCTTCGCTGCCCAACGTGTTTTACCCCCAAAACTTAAAATAATAAGGAAAATTTGAGCAAAATGATTAGGTTTTCAAGCTCTCATTGCTCCTGCATTTGGGAGGAACCAGTTAGTCACTGGAGAGACTCCTCTGGTTGGTGATGACTGTGTGCAGAGGGTGACTGGCATCGTCCAAAAGTTCCAGGGGTTTAGTCATAGTCCTCGTCTGCAATTAAACAGTGGCTCTGATCACTTCTGTACAGTTTAGTACAGAACCACAGACTTTGGACAATTCGGAGTTGGTTACTGCCGGAATTTCTTCAGCCCTCAGGCTTGGTTCTGCTTAGTTACAGTAATAAATGAGCCCACATCTCTCTCTCTGGATTGGTTCCTGCTGTTGGTGTTTTACAGTAAAAGTCTTAAACATTTTGCCCTGGTGATTGTTATTTTTAATACGAGCTGCTGGATTCTTACTAACTGGGTGTGTCTTTCCTTTGTTTCTGCTTCAGGACGGCTCCAAGTCTCAGGTAACCGGCTTCTTGCAAATCCATTAACACTCCGACCGGCATATCTTTCGTCCCGCCGTCCGCTGCATCTCTGTTCTGCCTCATTTCCGTACATTAATTTTTTTTTTTGCTGCACTTTCTTTAAAAGCTTTTTTTTAGGTTATCCTTTTTTCCTCTGTAGTGAAGACTGAATTTGAAAAGTGTTCAGTTCACCTTCAGTGATTTGGGTTCGAGTTGAATTAGACGCTGTACGTTAATACAGTTAGTATAGTGGCTGGGGTTTCCGGCATGCACATCTCATTACTGGTATCGCCGTGCATTCGTTTTAGGCAGCTTATGTACTATTGGTAGAAAAGGAGGGATTGGTCATGTTACCCCGGTGCTTAACACAGCATTCAATAACTGAGTCATTAATAAGTGAACTCCTGTAAATGACTCAGTTTAGTAGGTCACCTGCTGTCATGTCCATCCCGCCCCCTGTCACTGCCCCTCCCCACTCCCAGCATAAGCACTGAGCAGACTCACTCTCACTAATCTGTGAGCGGTTAAACGGATGGCTGAATGTGCTCAGCAGCACTTTCTCATATTTCGTCGACCATCTCTACCCAGCCCGTTGATGGATATGGTCTGGCGAGGAACCATGGGACGAGTCTGAGAAAGGGGCGAGGACGTGTGGTCTTTAATCTATGAAGAAGTTAGTACTTATGCACAGTTATGGAGTCAGGAGACCTCAGAGGAGAACCGTGAGTAGACCATGTAGTCCAGAGGTACTTATTTAGAATTCAGTAGGGTCCAGGCCTCTTAAGTTAATCCTCTAACTTGGGGTTCACCAAACTTTTTGACAATTCCCATTTGTGGGTTCCACATTCAGCAGATATTCACGTTTTGAAAACGTTTGTCAGTTTTTTAAATTACTTTTAAGAAATGAGAACTGTGAAACTACAATCAAAATCCCATCTATGTAAAACGATTGATGGAGATGAAATCGCAGCAGAAGGCTGCAAGGGACCGTCTAAATGCAGTCACTGTACAAAATTTTTGTATACAGTGCTTCTTAAAATCGTGCGTTGTCACAAAGTAGCTTTACAGCGTTATGAGCCCAAACCCCCAATTTTTAGGAAGAAACCTTGACAGGACCAAGGCTCAGTGGGGGACTCATCCTCCCTGAGGGGCAGGGCAGCAGTAACCGTGTAGGACAGCCGTGAACAGATTGTTTAGGGATCAGGTGTACATATTTAACAATTAAAAAAATATATAAACTATAAAAGTCCTGCATAACTACTGCAACACTGTCAGTCCAAGAGAAATCCATGTTCCATCCTGTAATTAGCCTGGAATTTTACTGAACATTTACTAAAAATCAATCAGACACTGCCTGTAACGTTCAGTGTTCACTTGCGGAAAAAAACTTTGATTTAGCGAGCTTATTGTTTGTGTCGTCTGGATCCAGATATTGTTCACTGCGGACCCAAACCAATAAACTATTAAATTTGTTTTCAGTTTATTTTAAGCTGCAGATATTTTTGTGTCTGTACGGTATGGGTTTTGCAGTGCAGTAAGCTCACAGATCTCTGATAAGCTGATGAGTGACATTGGCAACATTACTATGCACAGCCGCCGCTTAAAATAGACTAAAAATCAAATCAAGAGTTTATTGGTTTGGGTCCGCTGTGAACAACGTCTGGGTCCAGACTAGGTCTGCCTATTGGTGACCTCTAATGAACCTTAAAGTATTTTTTATTCTAATCTTGGACTCATATAACTGTCTTATAACGGTACACATTCTAACTGCAACATCTGCATGTAGGCCAGTTGAATTAGGCCATGAGTCCAAACTCATCACCCCTCTCTCGCTTTTGCACTAAGCCTGTATACACTGATTAGAATTAAGCATGTGCACCCTCACACACGTGTTTACCATTTACTCCACTTAGCCTCCACTGGAATGTAAATACAGGTCATGTTGAAACCTCTTCTGGGTTGTTAAATGTCTCTGCACACCCAACAAATCCACTCACTGCTTTTTAAAGAATGTCCTGCATCCCAAACAATAGACCGTCATATGTAGGAGTTTGCATTCGTCCTCTTTGCCTTCACCACTTCTGTAGAAGCTTGACTTTTCTGGTCCATTGTGTAAGCTGTGACTTATGAAATGGAGCTTGAAAGCAGGGCAGTATGGGAAATGTGTGATGTCATCAAGCCATCATGGAGACGCTCATGTTTTCTGAACTTGAACGTTTATGGTGTAGGTGTTCAGTATGTGGTCAGGAGAGGTTCTGATATGTTCTGACCTCGTCCCAAAGATGCCACAAACGACAAGATCTGTGACGTACCAGTGACTTGGCAAGAACCGAACCTAAAGTGGAGGAATCGCAGCATCTTTATCCTTGCTGCCTCCATGCTTGAGGTTCAAAATTACTTCCCTTATGGGTTCCTAACATCCGCTCTCCAGCATATGGCCACCTGTGCGTGCAGTCCCAACTGTCGAAGAACCTTCCATCCTTTTCCTTTCCAGACAACATGCAGGAGCGGCAGGTGATTAGGGTTCTGATGTCACTATGGGTTCCTGACATCTGCCCTCCAGCATATTACCCACTTGTGTGTGCCGTCCCAACTGCTGAACAACCCTCCATTCTCTTCATCCCCAGAAAACCATACAGGAGTGGCAGGTGACCAGGGGTCTTCCAGGTGGTGTCTCGAACCTTCCCCTTCGTCTGCTGGTCAAACAACAGCACTGCTAGTACTCGGTGCCTGGTCCGCCCACTCCATTTGCTTAGAATCTGGTTTGACCGATCCTTGTCTCTATGTGCTATAGTTTGCCTCTTTTTGTGATGCCTACAAACATAGTCTGGCAGGTATGACCGCTTCCCACTACCCTTGGTTCCGAACCCCCTGTTGCTTCAACATTGCCCACTGATCATTTTAGGATGTGTCAAAGAAACAAGTCACTTTAATATGTGATTTCTTTCAACCACACTGCAAAGAACTGGAATGAAGTTGACCCTCATGTCCAAATGTCCATCCAGAGGTGTCAAGAGGTCCCAAATCAGTATCACCGTTCGTTTTAGGTCCAGATGTTTATCCCAGAGCAACCTACATAGTGGTGGAGAGCATGCCTGTTACCAAATTGTTGCAACGTCTCTGGATCCCATAGCATTTTTACCATTGACCCATCTTTGGCTGTGGGTTGAATGCATGTTAGTGATGCAAGTGCCAAGTTCTAATATCTCTCGAAGTGAAGATATACAACCTATCCCGTTTCAGCTTCCCGCAGATTTATCCAAACTCCACCTCTCAGACAATGTCCACCTCCACATGTCCAACAGCCAATCTCGTTCCAGCATCGCCAGTGACTCTGGAAGCAGCAGCCTGTCGGATATCTATCAGGTGCCGATCTCATGAGCGAGAAAAAATCATTTGCCACTAATAAGGTCAATAATCTAATACAGTTGCCCCGTTCTCCACTTTTCTCCCTCTCAGGCTACAGAGAGCGACTGTGGCGAGGTGGATCTCACTGGATTACCTGAGACTGCTGTAGATTCGGACGAGGAAGATGACGATGAAGAGGTGGGGAGGTCCGCAGACCCTCTCATGAGTCGTGACATAGTGCGGGACTGTTTGGAAAAGGACCCAATGGACCGTACAGATGATGACATTGGTAAATTGTTTATATTTCCTGAATTGTGGGATTAGATTTGACCCCAGAGGTCTTTTTGGGTCCATTTTGTCGAGTTCTGTTTATTTATTTATTTTTCATTTCTCTGGCTCATATTGTGATAAACCTGTTTTTTTCTGTTTTTCCTTTCAGAGCAGTTACTGGAGTTTGTACAGCAGCTCCCGGCATTTGCCAGCCTCAGTGTGTCAGTGAGGCGCGAGCTTTGCGCCGTCATGGTGTTTGCCGTTGTGGAACGTGCCGGCACCACTGTGCTCAACAACGGAGAAGAGGCAAGTCAGGAAATCTGAGGCTATTGCTAAGCCTTAGATGGTTAAAGAAATATTTTTAAAAATTATGAGCATAGTTTTCTAACTATGCTGTCTTCTGATTAAACAATAGGGGAAATTACTGATGGGAAATACTAAACTATGAGGATCAATAATTAGTTAAATGTTTAATAATAAAGTTGCTAAGGCAGTTAGCAAATAACTGCAAAAAATAAACCAAATTTAGCAAATGTAATGAATAAACAAGCAAAGAAAGCAAGCAATTTTTAATTAACAAGTGATAGTAATTAGCGATAGAAATAAACAAGGAATTAACATAGATTAATTTATTCGCATCTCAGAAGGGAAGTCATGTTTATCATGGCGGTTTTAAACGAATGGATGATCCAGGGGCCTATTCCACGAAGAGAGCTAACTCAATAAGCCAGGCTTTTTATGATGAGCTTGGATTATTTTGCTCGAACTCAGCTCCACGCAGGTAGCTAGACTTAAGCCTCGCTTAGTTATTACAGCAACGTATACATTTGAACAAACCTGATTGAAACCGCTATTGGATAAGCTGTGTGATGTCATAGTGTGTGTGTTTGTGTGTTATAGCTGGATTCGTGGTCAGTAATCCTTAATGGAGCAGTGGAGGTGATGTATCCAGCTGGACAGTGTGAGACTGTAGGGATGGGTGGCAGTTTTGGGGTCTCACCCTCCATGGAAAAGGAGCTGATGGTGGGAGTCATGAAGACCAAAGTGGATGACTGTCAGGTTTGAACATTTAATTGAAAAGATGAGTTTAAACACAGATGTTTGTATGTTGTTGTTAAAGTGTGTTGACGTGTGTGTTCTTGTGCGTTCAGTTCGTGTGTATTGCGCAGCAGGACTACTGCTGCATTCTGAATCAGGTGGAGCAAAACACCCAGCGGGTGGAGGAGGAGGGAGAGATTGTCATGGTTAAAGAACATAGAGAACTCGATCGAACGGGAACCCGAAAGGGACATATCGTCGTCAAGGTAGCTTGGTTCCTTTTGTACGCCATACAACCATTTGTTCTGTGGCAAAGTGATTAAATCTCCACCTCTTTTAGGGTACTCATGAGCGACTGATCCAGCATTTAGTGGAGGATCACTCTGTCGTCGATCCTACGTACATTGAAGACTTCCTTTTAACCTATCGCACCTTTCTGTCAAGCCCTCTCATTGTGGGCCAAAGACTGCTGGACTGGTTTCATGACACCAGCTTACGTGATAAGGTATGAACACAAACACATTACAGCAGACCTGTGGTGAAAAAGAGATGGCTTTGTCCCAAATACCACTGTGACCCCTGGAGATGGTAGTTCCAGAAGCTGGTCACCTTACAATTGTGGTGCGACTCTTACATTTTGTAGTTCCAAAATCTTGTTACCTCTGGACTGTGGCAGCGATTCTTAGAGTGTAGTTCTAGAACCTTGTTGCTTCTTGATTGTGTAAGCAACTCTTAAAGAGTGTAGTTCCAGAGCCTTGTTACCTTTTGATTGTGGTATTAATGAGTATAGTCTTAAGGCTCCGCCTTGATACCTCGCGATTGTGACAGTGGCTCTTGTTCCAGAAGCTTGTTGCTTCTTGATTGTGGCAGTGGCTCTTATACACTGTAGTTCCAGAACCTTGTTATCTCTCAATTGTGGCAGCGGCTCTTAAGGGTAAAGTTCTGGAAGCTTGGTAACTCATGATTGTGACAGCAGCCCTTAAAGATTATAGTTTTGGAACCTTGTTAAAAAGGGTGTTTGAAGGCGTGTAGTTCCAGAAAATTAGTTACCAGATACATAGTCAGTCAGTCTTAGTTCCTCCATGACATTAGTGTTTGTTCTTTGATCCTCTCTTACAGGTCACACGTGTTGTATTGCTATGGGTCAATAACCACTTCAGTGACTTTGAGGGGAACCCGGACATGACACAGTTCTTGCAGGAGTTCCAGAACAATCTGGAAAGAGAAGTACGAAACGCTCTGCAGAGAAGTTTATCGTTTTCTTTAGCATGTTCTCATACACTTCTTTCATTATGCAGATGATGAGTGGCCAGTTGAGATTGCTCAACATTGCTTGTGCTGCCAAAGCCAAACCTCGAGTAGTGTCCATCACGAGGGTGACCAGAGACTCTCCCCTTCCCTTCACTCTGATTGGAGGTGCTGAGCGTGGGACACACCTATTTATTAGCACCATAGAAGTGGGCAGCAAGGCAGAGGAGGCGGGACTTAAATGTGGAGACCAGGTAAGACGGGGTTAGCCTGGTAACATAGACCACTAAAGTCATGTGGTCATTCCGAAGTTTGTTTTGGTCATTATGTGACACCTTAGAACCAAGATGGAATTCCAAGAACAAAAAAAATTATTATTTATGGCTGTAATAAGGAACTATATAATCAGGCATGACTTCATTGGTTTATTTTTCGGTTTGTTTAAAAGAGTACACAAATCAAACCGTTTTATTTACCACGGACTTTATGACTAGATTTTAGAGGTGAACGGCCAGACCTTTGAAAACGTCCAGCTATCCAAAGCTACCGAGATTCTTAAAAACAACATGCAACTGTCCATGAGTGTAAAAACCAACCTTCTTGGTAAGTTCATGCAAGGTTTCCACATTCACACTGACAATTTGTCCGAAGCATAACACCTTGACCGAGCTGCTTTCTCCTCGCAGTCTTTAATGAACTGGTGTCACGAATGGCCGAAGAAAGGAAGAACGGCATTCCCCATCTTCCCAAGATCGGCGATGGAAAGAAGTGCGCCCGCTTCTCGGTTCCTGACCTTGGTGTTCCTTCTGGGGCCATGGGTCAGGAAAGAATCAGCAAGAAAGTGAAGGCTCATACCGTCGGCGGCCGCAACAAACTCATGAAAATTTTCGACAAAAAGCGAATCAGCATTCTACCTCAGAAACCGTACAGGTACGTCCAGCCAACGCCGCTGACCCAGAACCCAAGATGATCACACTAGAATTGCTCTGTAATTTAGGCTGGGCTGGATATTGGATGACAACAATGTTTTTCTGTTTTAGCGCAGTTAGTGGATTTGCCAAGCGTTTGCATCATAGCATGATACAGTACATACTATCCAATTTGACCTCCTGATCTCACAGATACCCGCAAACTTTTTACCCAAATGGTATAGCCAAGGATACAAGTTCTTTGTTTTGAAAGTTTTTAGCGCTAATTTTTGCTCAGACAATTCTAAAAAAAATCAAGGGGAGTAGATGGGGGGTGGGGGGGGGATGACCTGTTCTACAGTTACAGACTGTAGTCAATCTGTTTCTCTACATACTTTAGTGTGTAATTGTTTGCACCAGGTCAATCTTGCCATCGTAGTTTATGTTCATTAGATGAACTGATTAGATCGTGCGTCTGTTCATCACGTGATTCTCATCTTAACAGTGACCTCGGATTAGGACAGTCGCAGGACGACAGCATCGTGGGCCTGAAACCGACCAAACAAGCTCCGCCCACCTCGCAGATCAGCGGGAACTTGTCGTCCAGCAACCCCGATTTGGCACAGGGCCAGCAGCGCATCATCGACTACAGCATGCAACCCCCTGGTAAAGCTCCGCCTCCAAAGTTCAAATCCATGCTCATATATACACATTCAGCATACTGCTTTGTTTCCCTCCCCATCCCCAGTCTTGTATTGGGTTTTGGGTGGGAGGTACAAATGCCTTGCTATAGTCCACTGAGCCTGTGTAACATGCTAATACCTCCACCACCTTGTTCTCACTCACAGCACCTGGATCTACTCGTGAGTACACACGCACTTTCCTGTAGCCACAGACTGTAGACATGCTTCGTTTTTCCTCTTCTTGCTTAGACCTCGTCAGGGTCCTGTAGATACACACTCTTGTCTGTCCCTGTAATCTGGGGTTTTGTGGGGAGTTCCTCCTGTTTGCTTGACTCTTGGTCTGTAGTTCCTTTCTGCTCATAGTTCTCTCTTTCTCCGGTACATCCTTAGATCTTTGCTTGACTGTAGTTGCTTAAAGTCATTAGCTAGTGTTGATTAGTGTGGGGTTCAGGTTTGACACCAGATCTTCTGTGCATGCAATTACTGGGTGCTGATGCTGTGGGGATTATGTGGATCAATGCTTAAATCACTCTGCATGGGTTCCAGTGTCCTGTTTTAGCCTGGCACTCAAAATAATAGTGTCATATCTAGGAATGAAACGATTATTGTCTAAGAAATAATCATGACTATATTCCATTCAATATCTCCATCAAACACAAGACCCCTGTAGTGTCACATTGTGGTCTTCCAAAGTACCTACAAGGCTGAAATTTGGCACAGTGATTACCCATCATGTCCTTGGAAAAGCGTCTCGCAGGTTCTCGCATTTTTACGTTTGATTGTTTACTATCACCACTAAAAACAACGCCTCGGATGGATTGGGGTTTCGCGAGTAAATACAAAGCTGAAACTTAGGTCGGTCATTTTTTATCGGGTCCTTGGGAAACTTTCTGATAAAAGCGTAGTCACAACTATATTCATTCCACATATTAATTTCAGATTTTTAAATGCCCCAAACCTCATTCTATAATATGTTAATTTGAAATATATAAGCTCCAAAACCATCACATTTTCAAAAGCAATGGCGTTTCAACTTTCACGTTATCAAGTTCTCCACCGTAGCGGAGCTAGCACAGATATTTTGCTAGTTTGAAAGAAAACAAGGTTTTACCTGTAAGGACAAAGCAAACAAAATGAGTTGAACCACTTGGTCTAAAGTTTAAAGTGTTTTTGTTATGAAAGTTGTCATAACCAATTAATTGCAAAAACGATTCATTGGTTCATCCCTAGTCATAACTTGCTCTGTCACTTGGCCTTGAATCGTCAGTAATAAAGCAGATTGTCCTATATCCAGCCCTGAAAACTTGTTAATGAACCTTTATTTACCATGTACCATAGTAAACCCTGATACCAACTAAATATTGTTCATCTGACAAAGTGTCCTGGTCAGCTTACTTGTGGGGTGGCATACTACAGGCTTCCATAAAGACTTCCATACAGCAAGAAAGTTCATTTCCTGGGTGGAGGCCAAATCACATTCAAACATCTTACTTCCCACATTCCCAAAACATCCTTAAGGGTTAATTGGAGATACTATGATATCATAACTAGAGTTAGGGTCTGCCACCTGGACCACAAGAATTAAATTGACTGGTACCCAACCGGATCCCCTTTACAATATTTTAAGGAAATTGTGGGATTGAAATATCAAATCCATCAAATCTAATTGGACTGGTCAGGCTACTTAGTACTCATTTCCACGTCACCTCAGGCATCTGAAAAAAACCTTCTACCCTACAGCTAACAATAAGCGAGATCAGTTATTAAAACACAATGCCAGGCTAAAGCAACGACCCCAACAGCAGAGTCACAACAGGATCAGTCTCATGTGAGAATTTAATTCCTGCAGAACTCCAAGATCAGGTGCTGCGAGTTTTCAAAGCTGACCAACAGAGTCGCTACCTGCTGATCAACAGGGACACCACGGCCAAAGAGGCAGCCAATCAGGCTATGCGAGAGTTTGGCATTACCGGCGGCCCCGACTCTTATTCACTATGCGAGGTTTCGGTCTCGTCTGAGGGCGTCATCAAGCAAAGGAGGCTTCCGGATCAACTCTCCAAACTGGCGGATAGGATCCAGCTCAGCGCAAGGTACCTCTCTAAAGATCAGGTTTCCTCGCTCAATTCCATTTGCGAGCACAAAAGTAGTAAAAGCTCAAAATCGCTGATATCCTTGATTTCTGCTGTAAAACTACATAGCTAGTTGCTAAATGGTATAGTAGTTATAAACTATTTAACTGACAAAGGTATCTGTGCAAAGCATGCTGATTTATCTTAAGAAGCTGTCAATCAAATGACGTTAACAATTACCACCATGCATTACCACCATGTTTTCATTAAAAACATCGTTTGGTTTAACTTTTAAAAACATGTCCATGTCCTATTGATCCTAAGGCTAAAAAATTGCCATGTCCCCAAATTGCTGTAAAAATATTATGTTAACCCTTTACAGACCAGTATGTTCAAAATACATACAATTTAAAAATGTCTATAACGGCTAACTGTTTTTTTTTTTTTTTTTTTTTTTTTTTTTTTTTAACACACTTATCCACTGGCAGATATGCTTAACTCATTTATATATTTTCTACACACACACACACACACACACACACACACACCATTATCCAAAGACGCTCTTGCAAAAAGTTATTTTAAAATAACTCCTAACATGTAGGACTGCATTTTTTTTTACTTCAAATAAATAGAGGGGCAAACAGTGTTTTTAATGAGGTATTTTTTTGTCCCTAGGATCGAATTAGGAAGTTTTTGTTTAGTTTAAGCATTAAAAGCTAATTTGAATATACTGCTCAAAAAAATAAAGGGAACATTAAAATAAGACATCCTATAGCTCAATAAACAAATATTTTAGTTGAAAATCTTTATTTAGTAGATAGTGGAATGTGTTGAGAATAAAATAAGATAAAAATGATCAAAATGATTGTTCAATAAGAGGTCTGGATTTGGACTCAAGTGGAAAATCAAATGACCGGCTGATCCAACTTCAGTGGAAATTCCTTAAGACAAGTTAAAATGAGGCTCAGTGGTGTGTGTGGCTACCTCATGCTACCTCTATGGTGAGAACTGACAAAATGCAAAAGTGACAAAACATCGGCCAGAAAGAATGAGAACAGAGAAAAGTTCTGTGGTCACCACTCGCAGAAGCACTCCTCTATAAGGTTGTCTTGCTAAGTGCCTCTCATTTCTACCTGTTGTCTGTTCCATTTGCACAACATTAAAATTGATTTACAAGCAGTGTTGCTTCCTAACTGGACAGGTTGATTTCACTGAAGTGTGGTTTACTTGGAGTTACATTGTGTTGTTTAAGTGTTCCCTTTATTTTTTTGAGCAGTGAATGACATCACAGTTGTAAAATTTATTGAAAATTAGTTTATTTGTCGTATAAACATCTCCAAGATTGTTTGAATTAAAAAAACAAAAGTGCATAAGTTATAAAATAACAATTCTTTAAAAGTTTGATTTGATGGAGTTGTAAAACTGTCACATGATTGGCTCTTGTTTATATCTTTGCTCATGGCATGCGCTGTCGTTTCTCAGATACTACCTGAAGAGCAACATGGAGACTGAGACGTTGTGCTCGGACGTCGAGGCTCAGGAGCTCCAGAGAGAATCGCAGGTGAGCCTGTTATCGCTGAGCTCTACAGAGATAGCCAATCAGCTCTCGGCACGCAACTACCAGCTGTTCTCCTGCATCGAGCCCACCGATTACGTGGTTGACCTTTTCAAGCTCCGCCCACACGAACCTCCCATCAACCTCCGTAGCTTCGAGGAGCTCGTCAATCAGGAGACGTTCTGGGTCGCCACCGAGATCGTGCAAGAGTCTAACCAAACCAAACGGATGAAGATTATTAAGCACTTCATTAAAGTGGCGCTACACTGTCGAGAGTGCAAGAATTTCAACTCCATGTTCGCCATCATCAGGTGAGTCGACCAGCGAGGTTTTTACTCTTTCTTTGCCTCTTTTACTTTCTCCCTTTATTTTACCTTTTTGTTTCTTTTCTTTCTCGCTGTTAATTTTTTCTCTTTCTCTCATTCAGTGGTTTGAATCTGGCCCCGGTGTCTCGTTTGCGAGCTACATGGGAGCGACTTCCCACTAAGTATGAGAAGATCCTGGCGGAGCTGCAGGAGGTGTTTGATCCCTCTCGGAACATGGCTAAGTATCGAAACCTGCTAAACAAACACAACCTCCAGCCTCCAATCATCCCGTTGTTCCCTGTCATCAAAAAAGACCTGACCTTCCTTCATGAGGGTACGTACCTTCCCTTACCTCAAAACCCTGTTTAAAAATAAGTTTAATCTTTTAAATGTGTAATCTGTAATTCATTTAAATAAATCTGATTAAATCAGATAAAAAGACAGATGAGTTACGGCAGTGTGGCTTTGTGGACGTAGAGTCCGTCACGGTCGACGGTCCTGTCTGCAGTCGTATAGTTTTATTTAACCAGGAAGTCCACTGAAATTGAAAGGGAGACCTGGCTTGGAAGGTTCAATGTATTACAGAAAATATTTGAGGTGTAAAGATCAGAACCAGACAGTAATGACCGCAAAACTGTTAATTAGACCCAGTCGTATTAGTTCAGAGGTCCATGGGTGAAAAGCGCCTGTATTGGTTTGTTTGTAGGTAATGAGTCCAAAGTGGATGGTCTGGTGAACTTTGAGAAGCTGAGAATGATCGCGCGAGAGATCAGACACGTTGTGAGAATGGCGTCCGTCAACATGGATCCAACGGTGCTCTTCAAAACCAGGTACGAACTTAATCAGGAGCCATACAGACTTCATGCACAGTGGCATTATGGGTTATTATCCAGGGGGAGTAGTTTTAAGTCAGACTACATATGCACGTAGTATAAAAATACACGTCGTGATCAGATCCCAAAACTCAGATGACATACAAACTGGATTTCAAAAAAGTTGGGACAATAAACGGAATGCAATGATATTGAGGTGGCAACATCTAATTTGTTATTCAGAATAGAACACAAATCACAGATCAAAAGTTTAAACTGAGAGAATGTATCATTTTAAGGCAAAAATTGTTGTTTCAAAATTTCATGGTGTCAACAAACCCCAAAAAAGTTGGGACAAGGGCATTTTTGTTACTGTGTGGCATCCCCCCTTTTTCTTACAACACTCAACAGATGTCTGGGAGTTTTACAGCCTTGACCTTTAACGCACAGCGATTGTTCCAGATTCTCTGGATCTTTTGGTGGTGTTATGCGCGGTTGATGATAATTTAAAGGTCTTTGCTATTTTACGCTGGATAACACCATTCGAGTATTGCTGTGCAACAATGGTTGAATTGGTGATCCTCTTACCATCTTGGCTTCAGAGAGACACTGACACTCCGAGAATCTCTTTTTATACCCAATCATGTTGTCAGTTGACCCAATCATTGTTAATTGTTTTTTTTAGCTGTTCGTTATATTCTCATCTTCCTTTTTTCAGCCACTTATTGCTACTTGTCCCAACTTTTTTGGGATTTGTTGACTTTGTTGAAATTTTGAATCAACATATTTCTCCTTTAAAATGTTACATTTACTCAAATTAAACTGTTTTCTGTTTTGCTGTTGATTTGTCATCTATGTGACATCATTGCATTCAGTTTTTATTCACAATTTGTTTAGTATCACAACTTTTTTGGAATCCTGTTTGTACATGATTTATTACTGTACAGTGTTTTGATGTCTAGTTTAATAACCTCAGATTATTTATCTAGAAATTAAAGGTTGAGGTAGAGGCTGGCACACAGGAGTAATGGGGATGAGTTTAAGGTCGTAATGGAAGCACAGTGGTCTATGAGAATGATGTTAAGTGGTATTGAGGTATATTTTAAGACATTAAGTTAATAAAGATGGATGCAGAGATTAAAGAGATTAAAGGATTTTTGAGGGGTGTTTGAGGCGGCGATTAAGGCAGGTGGGGTTGGTGAGATTGAGGTACATGGGATTGAGGAAGATAAAATAACGCATGGGTTTATTAAGGGTGGGATCGAGGTAGAAATTAAGGTACATGGGGTTATTGAGGGTGGGATTGACGTGAACGTTACGGTACATGGGGTTATTTAGGGTGGGATTGAGGTAGACATTAAAGTACATGGGGCCATTGAGGGTGGGATTGATGTAGACATTATGGTACACTGAGTTAATTATGTTGGGATTGATGTAAACTTTAAGATACATGGGGTTATTGAGAGTGGGATTGAGGTAGACATGGTACATGGGGTTATTTAGGGTGGGATTGAGGTAGACATTAAAGTACATGGAGCTATTGAGAGTGGGATTGAGGTGGACCTGGTACATGGGGCTATTAAGGGTGGGATTAGGAGATGAAGGTGCTGCTGATCTCTGTTTCAGTTTGTGCTGGATGTGTTTTGCTCTCTCTCTCTGTGTTCTGTGGTTCTGTGTGTGTTTTTGGTTCTGTGGTTCTGTGGGCTTCACTGTATAAGCACCTGTCTGTCTGTCTCTTTCTCTCCACCCTCCTCCTCACGGCCGTGTTTTAGGAAGAAAAAGTGGAGGAGTCTTGGGTAAGTGGTACTATAGCTCACATCTCTAGCTGCTGTCTTGCCCTCACTCATCTCTGCTAACTGTTTGCGTGGTGCTATTAACCAACTTACATAAGCCTAGATGTAGAGATTAAACACTAGCGGGCGTTCTACACGAGTTCTGATTCCTGATCTGTTTGTAAAATCTGTTGTTTTTTTTTTTGCATGAACAACCTTTTTATTAACACCATGCGTACATCACTTCAGCTGACCTGCTAAACTCTGTCTGTGTCTGTGTGTGTAGATCTCTGAGTCAGGTGAGCAGCTCCTCTTTATCTGAGGGCTCAGCGGGACAAAGGAGGCGTGGCCGCCGGAGCTCCTTTCTCAGTGCTAAGAAGCTGTACGAGGCAGAGCTGATGAACAGACGTGTGCGGCAGTACCTGGACTCGCTCACCTGCGAGACTGACGAGGACGTCCTGCACTCGCTCTCGCTGCAGTGGGAACCGGCCAGTAATGCAGGTGAGTCCCAAATCAGAGGCATAGCTGCACCACCGCATAGAACCCACAACATAGAATCCGGGTGTGACTGCGCTTCTGTCTGCCTGTGTGCAGCGTGCAAGTCAACAGAGAAAAGGAGGGTCGATGCATCGCCTGCCACTCATAGAAGCCCCGCCCCCAAGCATCCGCCACGTAAAAAACTGTCCATAAAGGACATGCCTCCGTTCGGTAAGCGAGACACACACACACAGTGTATGTCGTTACATGTCACAGCATGTTGTGAAGTGTGTGTGTGTGTGTGTGTGTGTGTGTGTGTGTGTGTGTGTGTGTGTGTATTTGTGTAGGAGTCCATTCTCCCAGGTCGCTTCAGAAAGTCCTGTCCCTGTCAGAGGAGGCACATGAGCGAAAGAGACGGCAGCAGGATGACAATCGATCAGCTCCTTCTTTAAGCTCCTCCCACTCCACTTCACCTGATAAACCTCCCAAAAATGGTACAAACACACTGACGTGAGGAGAAGATGGAGAACAGTGCAGATTGGGTTAGAGAACATGCTGTACAAAACTAGATAGAGTGGACTGTTGGGAACAAGGTAGGACGGGCTGTTCGGAACAAGGTTTGAAACGAGGTAGAATGAGCTGTTCGGAATGAGGTAAAACCAGCTGTTTAGAACTATGGGGAACCGGCTGTTTGGATCGAGGTACAATAATAGACCATTTGAAATGAGGTGAAACCAGCTTCGAAACGAGGTAGGACAGGCTGTTCGAAACAAGGTTTGAAACAAGGTAGAACCAGCTGTTTAGAAAGCGGTGGATTCTGCTATTTGGAACGACATAAAACTGACTATTTGGAACAAGGTAGAATCAGCTGTTCGGAAACAAGTTAGAACGGAAACGAGGTAGGACGGGCTGTTCGGAACGAGGTTTGAAACGAGGTAGAATGAGCTGTTTGGAATGAGGGAAAACCAGCTGTTTAGAACTATGTGGAACCAGCTGTTTAGAACTATGTGGAACCGGCTCTTTGGAACGAGGTACAATAATAGACTATTTGAAATGAGGTGAAACCAGCTTCGGAACCAGGTAGGACAGACTGTTCGAAACGAGGTGTGAAACGAGGTACAACCAGCTTTTTTAGAAAGCGGTGGAATCGGCTATTTGGAACGACGTAAAACTGATTATTTGGAACGAGGTAGAATCGGCTGTTCGGAAACAAGTTAGGACGGGAACGAGGTATGACGGGCTGTTCGAAACGAGGTTTGAAGATGCAGAGCAGATGCTGTTGAACCTTCAGATGACTATTAGTTTCTATCTGCACTCAGCCCATCAGCTGACTCACGTAAACACTGAGGTTCCCATCATAGGCGGTGGAGTGAAGGAGATCAGATTAATCCATGCAGCTGTGGGATTATTGGTTCTGTTTGTTCCGCAGGGCAGTACAGCACAGCGAGTCAGGCACCGGATCAACTCGGTCTCATCAGCTCCACGGCCTCCGACCTGAACCTGCCAGATGAACACGCCCACTCCCACGGCTCCTCCGCTCACAGCCATGCACATGCGCAGACCCCCGGCACGCGCCGTGTGGAACTTGACCAGATCAGTCTGGGGTAAGAACCCGTGCACCCTGACACTGAGGGATATGATCAGACCGTATGGGACGGTTTTGTATAATCAACAAACAAAATAATGTAACTGTAAGTGCCGGGATAGCCTCAAGCCACGTCCCTCACTCGAGTGATGTAAACATGTAAATGTATATTTCTTCATCTAACCTCTTACATTTATACGATCTCTGTCTCTCAGTTCGTATTCACTGACCCAGGACCAGTACGACCGCGCCTCACTCGAAGCTGCTGATAGTGGGCGGGGCAGCTGGACCTCCTGCTCAAGTGGTTCACATGACAGTATCCAGAACCTTCCTCCGCGCATCGGCTGCTACGACAGCCGCAGCTGGGAGACACTATCCGAGGGCCAGAGCATGGGGAGGAGTCAGTCGGCCACGCCTCTCGGCTACTGGGCCGACGAATCCGAAGGCGACACGGGGACGATCAAACGAAGAGGCGGCAAAGACGAGGCCCTGCCTGTGTCAAAGAGCTCTGCCAGCCGACGGGAGGGACGGTTCCGAGAACCTCCTCCAACCCCGCCTGGTTATACCGCTCTCTCCCTACCGGAAAACGACGAACTCGGGCACACTCTCATCCACGGACGACGCCCACCGGACTACAATTCGGCCTTGCAGAGGTCTCGATTGATTAAGAGGTCATGTGACCTTGAACCACCCCCACGTCCACGCCTACCTACCCGTTTGCACGGGTACACCCACTGTCCGGCACCACGGCGGCCACCGTGCGATGGTGAGGAGCTGCGTCAGGATTTTAGCTGTGAGATTGTAGGATCTGCTCTGCTTTTTATTTAATTAGTTCCTTGATTGGTTTTATTTATGCTGGGCTTAGGGATGATGGGGATGGCGTTAAGGTACAAGGGGTTAGGTTTAGAGTTTTGTTTGGGTTAGGGACGGAGCAAGGGAAAGGAAAAGTGATGAGTTTAGGGGAAGGGATGGGGAGGCGGGGCAGGGTGAGATTTAAGTTGGGGGTGGGACGAGGATCAGATTTGGGGTGGAAATAAGTTAGGGGCAGGGCGAGATTTGGGTTAGGACAGGGCAGGGTAAGATTTTGGTTAGGGGTGGGATGAGGTTTGGTTTGAGGTGGAAATAAGTTAGGGGCAGGGTGAAGTTTGGGTTGGGACAGGGCAGGGTAAGATTTTGGTTAGGGGTGGGACGAGGTTCGGTTTGGGGCGGGGCAGCGATCAGCGATCTAGCCGCTCTGCTTAAAAGCTTTTCATACAGCCAGGCTTTGTGTTTGTCTCTGCTCACACCATGCAGTTTAGGGAAGGCCCACTCAGAGAAGCAGAGGCAGGGTTTTCTGTGTATGATGTCAGGGTCCACTGAATGAAATCTTTCTCTTTTGATGTTCCGTAGAAAACGAGCAGATCTCCGCCGTGTGACGCTCCGGCCCCCAGAGGCTCCCGAGAATCGCATGGACTCCCTCCACCTGGTGCCTGGCTTCGCGAGCTGAGGACATGAATTACCCACAATGCACCGTCCATTCATGCTCTCATTTCTATGTTTTCTTTTTAATCACTGTGAGACAAACAGAACCTTTATGGCACTTTGGACTAATGAAGGAACAAAAGGTTGGAATGGATTCGGGTGGACTGGAATCAACAGTGTTATTTTATTGTCGTCGTGTGTGTGCGTGTGTGTGTGTGTGTGTGTGTGTGTGAGAGAGAATGTGTGATGAACCTCAGAATTCAGTGTTGCCATCAGTATTGAGTCGATCATGTTGGGTATTAACAGTCAGCGTCTCTGAATTTTTGGCCTGACCCAGGACTCACACGCGGCTCTTTTATTTCCTTTTAACCTCGCGGGAGGGGATGGGGCAGTATTTTATTCATCCCAGCCACCTGGAATGTCACGGTTCTCCGGCCCGCTTTTTATACCCTGTGTATTTTCTATGTCTTTTAAAAAGACCGCCGGCGACGTCTGTCTCAGCTTTTGTATTTTTAATACAAGTGTAAATATCAGGTCTATTTTTGTTTATAATTGCATAGAGCTATCTATATAACGTCAGCTACCACGAGACCGAGCAACTGACCAAGAATAAATACTGTAGCAGTGACCTTCCTTACACTTTTGTGTCTGTGTGTGTTCAGTCTCAAGTCTGTTGTCCTTATCAAGGGTGGAGCACCAGGGTGTTCCAAAATGGACCATGGGGGACACACCTCAGGTCTGTTCGTTTAGCCCAATGTCAGTGCTTATTAAAACAATAAGGTATGAGAGGTTGTGGCATTATTATAAATAAGTAACTCATCACTAACTTTTCCACTTTCCGAGTACCTACAAGGCTGAAACTTGGCATCGTGATTCTCTACCATGTTCTCGCTTTGCTATGTTCCATTGTTTGCTATTGCCACTAAACGCAACACCTCGCGTGGACACTAGTCTTAACTCACACTATGTTTATTCCACATATTCAATTCAGATCCCGGTCCCATGTTTCTTACAAACTGGTCTGTAATTTGGCCACTAGAGAGCAGTATTTGATTGCTAGAAAAACCTGTTACTCAATGATCGGTGTTCACTTTGAAAACCGGACTTGATTTTTTTGTTTAACTTTTATAAAATCAATAAGACATTCAAGGTTGTGCAGTATTGAAAATAAATCACGGGAAAGAGGTGTAACTAAAAGACAGTTATCCCAGCAAGAAGAGTAGGTCCAACATGTACATGATGTCTAAAAGTGAGGTGTGCCAATACTTTTGTCCATATAGTGCAAACAGATTAAACCTCCCTTTGGATTAAAGGGAGCAAATGTGAGGATGTCTCTGGGCTCGTTCATATAGAACTGCGAGTGTGACTTCGGAAGTGTCCGACCCATCAAACACCCTTCTATATGAGCGAGCCCAGAGACATCCTCACGTTTGCTGTATCTTGGATCAACTTCACTAAGGAAGGACCTCAAAAGCGAGTTTTGCATCCCGTTGCAGTGAGGCGACGATTGTTTGTGGGTTTTAATCCCAGATCCACTGAAGTTACCTTAAGCAAGGCCCTTAACCCTCATTGCTTCAGGTGTTCTGACCCCAATAATGAAGTTGGGAAACTTTCACACGTTCTTTGGCATTGTGCTGTGAGATACAACTCCATGTTTTCGATTGGACTTTTATTTTGTAGAGCCTAAGACATTTAAACAATTTTGCCACTGTCTCATCAGCATCTTCAAGGATTCAAGGAGGATTTATTTGTCATTTTTATCACATGTAACATGTCATAAAAACGAAATTATGGCCCACGGACCCAGA
>JAOUQT010057387.1:0-10623 GCA_025769995.1 Xyliphius kryptos | reverse complement strand
GGTTGGGGGGGGGTTCCCCATTTATTTCATATGTGACATTTCGGAGGACTTGTGCTTTTTTAGAATTGGACCCATCTGATCGGACACTCAGTGGTACTAATTTCACACAAAATGGTTCTCATTAGATCAGTTCAGGTTATATACATAACCAACTTCAATTGTGGAACTTTTCAGAACAGTGCTACAAGTTCCTGTCATACCTTAAATCTCTAAATTGCTTTTGCTCTGATTTTTTTCCCCTATGAATATTCTTCTGCTTTTTAAAAGGGGTGGGGGACACATTGGGCAGCCAAAACCAAAAGTCCTACAGACCCCCGACTTGGAGAGTGATGCAACCGCTGTGCATCTTCACCGAAAACAAAAATTACACTGATTGACCCAAAACTGGCGCTATAGAGCGACAAAATGTTTCATTTAGTTACATTTACATTTAGTTATTTAGCAGACGCTTTTATCCAAAGCGACTTACAAGTACCCCAACCTGTTTAGGGTCAGAACACAGGGCTGATACAGAACCCTGGCGAACTGAGGGTTAAGGGTCTTGCTCAAGGACCCACATTGGTAACTTCTGTGGACATGGGATTTGAACCCCCAACCTTCTGATGGACAATCCAACAACCTAACCACTGAGCTACCACTCCCTCAGGCTTCTAACTTCTACCCAAAAGTTTCTCAGACTCCAAACAAACAACTTTGTAATTTGGACCCATCATCTACGACCTCATCGTTTTTTGATAATTAGTTAATTAGTTCCTGAACGAGTCCTGGGTTGTTCCCGTCAAAGCACCATGTGTTTGGTATCAAAAGGCTCAGCGAGCGTGCTCTTCAATAATTCTCCAAATGAATCCATACGTTAAAATTCTAATTCATTTATCATTTATAAAAAAATATATATATATATATATAGAGAGAGAGAAAAATCCAGCATCAGTTCCTGAGACGGCAGATTAAATGTGGTGCTCTTATGTCCATAGGGGGTGCTATAACAGCTACCTGTCTAACTGGACTTTTTCAAATGACTCCTTACATCATAGTTCTAATAATTCATAGTCTCCATGGAGACGGGTGATTAAACCTTCCAGCACAACCGAAAGCTTGACCCTCCATGCGGTCAGGCCGCTGTATTCAAACCTACAGATATACTGTGTGCTGGGTTTTAAACATCCTCTACTGTCCAGAGTGCACTGCAAAATTCACCACCAACTCTGTGACCCTTTCAGTGGTGGTTGTCATGGTGATACAGGTAAATGAATGACAGATCGATGTTGTTTAGAGGTCATCAGGAAGGTTTGAACCTCAGGATCGCCGCTCGCGCCTACATTTTATTCTTTAGTTCACTGTTTAATGCTAAAAGAAGACGTTCTTTGTTGTGTTGTCTTGATGTGACGTGAACGTTTGTATTGAGCATGCTCTGACGAGGATGTTCCTAGAACAACATTCCGAGGTGCAGCGGTACAGCAGAAGATTCTGGAACATCCAGCACCTGCCCGGCTCTAACAGGAGTCCCCGAGAGCCCCGGTGTGAGACGGGCGCTCTGCTGCCCTGACTCCTCCCACACGCAGCATCCAGAATTTATTGGTTAGCAGCGGATCTGGCGTCTGTCTTCACGACCCAGAGAGGCTTTTAAGAGCCTTGTTTTTTTTTTTTACCAGAGTGAAGGAATGCAGCCAAATGTACACTAACCCCGCTCTCTCAATCCACTTTAAAAGAGGCACTCTGTGAATTACCCTGACAACCGTTTAAAAGTGCTGATGATGGTTCTTAGAAGGATGGAATGATTGGGCAGCTGAAGGGATGGACATGTGGACTCAGGAGTCCTCTGGATCAATTAAACACAGCTCACTCTTCAGCACACGGCGGAGCAAAACTCAAGAAATCCACCGGAGGAAAGATTCTTATGATGTGGCCATGAAGAGCGTCAGAGAGAGAGAGAGAGAGAGAGAGAGAGAGAGTGGACCATTGTGCAGCTGGTTCTAAATGGCTGATCAACCACTCAAGTTGTGAGGAGAAAGACAGCAGGTATTCTGTCTATAAATATTCTCTTAGTTCCGGTTAGGGATGCAGTAAGTATTGGGGTAATTGTTGTTATGGTTACTCCTGCGTCATCGCCTCATGTTGAGCTGATATGACCCCAAAGCCTCAAGCAGACTGGTTGCCAGGTTATTCAGCTTTTTTAGTGAATGTCAGGAAGGAAGGACTTTAATAAAAATATTCATTCACAGTCAGTTTCCCCAAAAAAAAAAGAAATAAAGAAGTTAATAAAGGACAAAAACCACAGAAAAACCCCCAACTGTATACAGAATTCAGTCGGGTTTCCAATGCACATCAATACTGTATCATACTGACACCACAACACGATGGGACGGACCGTTAGACCCATGACATCATGACATCTCTTTATTTAAATATAAAGGGTGTAACGGTTTGGTTCAGACCTCGTGGTTTTTTTGTTTTTTTTTGATTACATCATTGTAAATCAGTCCTCGCGGCGTCGCTGTATTGCGAGGGTTTTATGTTTGTTCATTGCGCTGGAGCGTAACCCCCGTGATATGTCAGGGATTACTGTACATGCTCATCGCGTCGGATTTCACATCTAGGGGGCGCAGGATTAAGTGCACGCACACGTCAACTCATAAAATAATCGTGGATTTAGTCAAATTAGTGTATAATGTCTACATATTCCACTGTCAAGGATGACGGCCCACTATCTCCAACTCACTTTACAAATAGTTTGTTTATTATTTTATTTTATAGTTTATTATTCTTGTTTCATTTATTTAATTGTTATTTATTTATTATTATAGTATGTATGTTTTTTGTGTAATAATTGTGGTTTAATGTTTAAATTATCAAAATTTTGCTTGAAATGTAGCGGAGAGGGCGGCACGGTGTCTTAGTGGTTTGCATGTTCGCCTCTCAGCGTTGGGGATTCCTGGTTCGAATCCCAATCTGGGTGGAGTTTCCATGTCCTCCCTGTGTCTGTGTGGGTTTCCTCCCACATTCCAAAAACATGGATTCCACGTGCACTTTCTCTTTTCTTTCTTTTAAATTGAACCAGATGTGCCACGGCAGCGCGTGCCGGGTACAGCTGGTTATCTTATAGAAAGCAACCTGTCAGTACAAAAGTAAAAACGTGGGTGATTTGAACGAACGATTCAGTGAGCCGACTCCCGGGCGACTCCCTCTGCAGAGGGTTAAGGGGAAGTGTAGAGGAATCGGCTGAGTGTTCAGTCATTCAGAGAGGAAGGTCCTGCGGTCTCAGCCTTAACTCTTTATTTAGTTCACCAAAATCTCACCGAATCTCCAGGATGAGATTAAAAGTGGGCTTTATCCTCCGAAGTCTGTTGGTAATCGGAACGTTTTTGGGATTAGTCCTCCTCTGGTCGTCTCTGTCCCCCAAACCAGGAGATGAAACCCCGTTCGGCAAACTGGTGAGTATTGCCGTCTTTAACGACTTAAACATCGCCGCTAACTCTCTTTAAATCTGTATTTAATTCGGTTAATGAATCCAAACTTGCTGTCAGGATAAAATCCCCTCCGCTTTGATGTAAATGTCCGTTTAGTTACCGTTAGCACGCAGGCTAACCGAACGGTTGTCATGGAGATCGCTTACTTCTTTAGATCTCTACATCGAACCGGTTATCTCCGGATTGCAGCGCTTATAACGCCTCATGGCGGGCGGTCATAAAGCCTGACAGCGTCTCTGTTAGCTTCTCGGTGTAGACTGCTGTGTAACTATGCTAAGCTAACCACATCAGCCAGTGGTTTCAATGAATCAGATGCCTATTATGGGATGCCACGCCTAATTTTATGGCCACATGTCTGAATTAGATTTAAGTTGTAGTTCATTTTAAAAAAAGCATCCCGTGTTTGTCAGCACACCAACTGTTCTGCACAAACTCTGAGGGATGGTGAGAACCAGCAGCTTAAACCTACAGGTCTCTGTTTAGGGGTCCACTGTGTAGCACCTCATCAGGAGGGGTGGTGGGTTGGGGGGGGTGTTTAACCCATCCAGGGAAGAACGTTTCAGGTGCTGGGCAGATACTCCCAGGACAGGACGCCAATCTATCGCTGGGTACAGTTACTCACACAGACACATACACTATGTAGGGGCAATTAAGAGCAGCGAATTCACCTTAAATGTTTGTTTTTGGACTGTGGGCAGAAACCAGAGAAATCCCACAAGAAGGAGGTGAGAGCAGGAGGGGAAGGAGGTGAGAAAATGAAAAAGATGAAGATGGTGCAAGAAGGTGACGTAGGTTAGAGAAGGAAGAGAAGGTGAAGGAAGTGAGAGGAGCTGGAGGAGGTGAGAGATGGTGAAGATGGTGAAGATGGTGAGAGGAGGTGTAGAAGGTGGAGGAGGTGTAGAAGGTGAGAGGAGGTGAGAAGGGATATGAAGGAGAGGAAGGTGAAGGAAGTGGGTAGTGGAGGAGCTGAGAGAAATTGAAGATGGTTGGTGGGGGTGAAGGAGGGGAGAGAAGGATGAGAAGGTGGAGGAGGTGAGCAGAGGTATGAAAAGGTGGAGAAGGTAGGAGATGATGAAGAAAATGAGAGGAGGTGAGCGACGGTGGTGGTGAGAAAAGATAAAGAAAATAAGAGAAGGTGAAAGGAGCTAGAAGGAGGAGCTGGAGGAGATGTAGAAGATGAGAGGAGGTGTAGGAGGTGTAGATGAGACCAGGTGCAGGAGGTGAGGAGGCAAGAGGAGTTGAGAGAAGGTGCGAGGAGGTGCAGGGTGTCTGAGGTCATCACCTCCACCCAATGCAGGAACACGCCCTCACCATTCAGTTACCCATTAGGCAAAGCGGGAACTATTTTCATACCCCTCATGGTTCCACGTTCCGGCCTGGATCCAGAATGCACCGTGTGAACCGTGCTGAGTGCACAGACAGAACCGTCACCGTGACAACCGTCCTGCACCCACCCGCAGGTGGAACAGTGAGCAGGAGACACGGGTGTCCACATCTGCACCGATGATCTCGTAGACAGCGGGTCATGACCTCATCTGACTCTGGTCCTCACAACCACACCCAATGCCAGTATAAGAACCTTTGTTGTTTTTCTGACCCCGCCCCTTACACAAACCTGAACCAGTTCCAATTCATCTAAAAGGTCATGATGTGCAGGAGAGCATTGAAAGGTTTTTAAAAATGTTAAGTGGGGGTGGGGCGCGAGGGGGGGGGGGCAGGAATGAGAAAGGGAGCGGGATAAGGGGTGAGGATGGATAGGACGGGGTTATAAGGGGGCGTTGTGAGTTTAAGTGCCCCTCCCGAATTTAAGGCAATCATTGTAAAGTGTCACTTTAAATCTTTGAAATGAAATGTGTGTGAGAACACGGAACTGTACGCCGTTTACGTCGCAAACTGTTTGCGGTACGCATTGTTGCAAGCAGAATACAAGCCACGCTAAATGCCCCGCTGACTATTGCTCCGTTTAGAGGCGGAGTTTGAACTGTGAACGGAAACCATACACTGAAATTACACGCACAACTTCATTCAAATCAACCATGTGGGAGGAGTTTGGGTTCCTGTGATTGACAGCAGGATTGGAGCGGTGCGGATGGAACACGGCTGGTTGTGCGGAGGTTGTGGGTTAAACCTAATCAACATCGATCACCAGCACTCATCAAAAACATTCATCTGCATTAAACGTTTTGCACTAATTTGACTAAACCTACGGTAATTGACGAGTTAACATGCGCATGCTTAATCCTGCGCCCCCTAGCTGTGTTATTTTACCTCCAGCCAACCGAAAAGAACTTTGGAAACAAACGCAAACGTGGCCTTGTTTCCTGCGTACAGCACGCGAACAGTGGGGTCGGTCCGCATGCGCACGCCACTGAGTCTTAAAGAGACAGTACACTTGTACACTGGTGCACCGTCATGAGGAAGCGGAAGGGGCGGCTCCAAACTGTTCCACAAAGTTGGAAGCATGGAATTGTCCAAAATGTCTTGGTCTGCTGAAGCATTCAGAGTTCCTTTCACTGGAACTAAGGGGCCGAACCCAGTTCCCAAAAAACAACCCCCACACCCTAATCCCCTTTACAGTTGGCACAATGCTGTCAGATAAGTAGTGTTCTCCTGGCAACCGCCAAACCCAGACTCGTCCGTCAGATCGCCAGATGGAGAAGCGCGATTGGTCACTCCAGAGAACGCGTCTCCACTGCTCTAGAGTCCAGTGGCGGTGTGCTTTACACCACTGCATCCTACGCTTTGCATTGCACTTGGTGATGTATGGCTTAGATGCAGCTGCTGGACCAGGAACTCATTCCATGAAGCTCTCTGTGCAACGTTCTTGAGCTCAGCTGAAGACCACATGAAGTTTGGAGTTCTGTAGCGATGGTCTCTGCAGGAAGTTGGTGACCCCATCAGCATGAGCCCGCACCGTCAGTTTACATGGCACATGATTTTATACCCCTGTGGCCATGGAAGGGATTGCAACACCTGATTCTGATTTTGGCAATATAGTGTATTTTGAATATATTATAAATAGGGGGGAAAATATTAGTAATATTAATTGATTTAAATCATTATACAGCCGGCGATTCGATAAATCGTTACGTCCGCAAGAATATCGATTCATATGATATCCGCCATTTCTTCAGCAATTTTTTTAAACTTCAGCAGCGACCTGCGGGTGGCGCTACCTCACTATTGTCTTCCAATTTCATATTTCACAAGACGAAGAAGAATGTAAAACGTTACGCAATACAGAATCATTCATTCATTGAAAATGTAAAGGTCATGTCCTGGATCACAGCACGGCCGGCGAAAAAACAGCCCGCCTCCCACATCCAGCAATCTGAGGCAGGCTGTTTTTTCGCCGGCCACCCTGTAGGAACCATTTCAGGTGATGAACAGAACTCAGACTGCGGTAATGTTAGTTCAAGTTTAATAACGATTCAAATAAAAGACTTTGAAAACAGACTGAACTTTAACCCTTTAACTGCTGGACCTGCTTCAGATGAAATCGCTGAGTCAGAGCGGCATCATTAAAGAGCAGGTGGTTCAGAACTGATACCGCGGTGTTAATCATACACAGGGTGCAAACGACTGGAGCTTCATACAGAGCGGTGATTATTTCATATCGGCTCGGTGGCTTAGTGGTTAGCATGTTCTCCTCTTGGCACTTGGAATTCCCGGGTTCGAGTCCCGATCTGGGTGGAGTTTCCATGTCCTCCCCGTGTCCGCGTGGGTTTCCAACGGGTTCTCCGGTTTCCTCCCACATGGGCATGGGGAACCCCACTGCGACCCTCGTAGAGGAATAAGCGGAAGGTAATGGATGGATAAAACGGGTCGTACTGATCCTTAAATCTGATTGGCTGAGCCGTCTGTCCGGGCCTGATATACACTGCTCGAAAAAAATAACAAAAACACTAAAATTCCACATCCTGGATCTGAATGAATGAAATATTTCAGTGTAAAATCTTTATTTAGTAGACAGTGGAATGCGTTGAGAACAAAAGAACATACAAATGATCAAAAGGATGATCTCATGGAGGTCTGAATTTGGAATCCTACTCCATATCACATGACCGGCTGATCCAACTTCAGTGGAAATTCCTCAAGACAAGTTCCAATGAGGCTCAGTAGTGTGTGTGTCCTCCACGTGCCTGGGATAGGGCTTGATTATGCGATTGGGATGATCCAACGTGAATATTAATGAATCTGCTCATTAATTAAACAGAACAGTGAAAATCTTACTGACAGTCCTGCGTTCTTCTGCGGGTCAGGGCCGCTGTGTGGGGTTTGCATGTTCTCCTCAGGTCCATTTCCCTCCCTTGAAATACAGAAAGCTTTTCAGCGTGGTCGCGTTGTATTTGTCCCATGAGTGCCGGGATCACAGAGTATGTAAGGGAACTACAGACCGACCCTCTTCTCACAGAGGAACCACTGAGGAACCGTTTGGGACGTGGTCCTGTTTCTCATCTGTAACCTTGTAATGCATTTGGTAGCAGATGGCTTTGATATGTTACCAAAGCCAGATCATAATGTACCTCCCCCTCCACCCATGGGTTAAGAGGTCAGCTGCATTAGGAGGAGCTTTTAGGAGTAAATGCCAATGAGTCACCAAGGCATCGATTCCCAACAAACTAGAACATTTATTTATCCACCATTTTCTTCTTAATACTCTACTAGCAGATACACTCAGGAGATCCCAATCGATCACTGGGTGCACAAGCTGTATTGGGGCAACTAGCGGAACACCCATGCTGCCCTACGGTGGAGAACCTGATAACGTGAAAGTTGAAAGGCAGTTGTTTTTGGTTGAGTGTCCGGTTTGGAGTTTCTATGTTTCCAATAAATGGAGCCAAGTTTCATCTCTGTAGGTCCTCGCCAAGACGCCAATCCATCCGTTGGGTGGCGATAGCGTAGGAAGGGGATAATTACTTTTCCAAGGACATGGTAGGAGGTCACAGTGCCTTCAGCCTTGAGATACTCAGGCTGGAGAAGAAGTGCTGAGTCAGTGAGGGCTTCGCCTTTTATAGATATAGAGTAGAGATTTAGAGCAGCCAATTCCCCTGAAATCCATGTTTTTTTGCCTAGGTAGACACGGGGAGAACATGTAAACTCCACCCAGATTGAGATTCCAACCCAGATTAACATCACAAACTCCAAAAATACGTAGCACAGGTCTCGTCATCGTTACCTAGGTAACCGTGTTCGCATGGAGTCTGTACATTGAGCGGTTTGGGCTGCAATGATCACACAATCCTGAAAGGACAATAGCGCCCTCAAGCCTCTTGTTGGTTCTCCTCATTGTTGACCAATAAGTGGTCCGGGGGGGGACGTGTTGTATAAAATCTGGTGGACTGAATACAGACCCTCTTGTGGTTTTCAGGAAGTCCGAGAGGAGCCGAACCCCCCCAACCTTCCCAACAAAGTGGACGAGCAGTTCAAGCCGGTGGTGCCGTGGCCCCATGTGGAGGGCGTGGAGGTGGACCTGAACGCCATCCGGCAGAAGAACGGCGGCGACCGGCTCAACCCGAACGGCAGAGTCCAGGACCAACAGAAGGTCATTCAGAAGCAGTACGTCACCTTCAAACCTCACACCAACGTCTACTCGGAGCCGGTGCTGCGCCGGGGCACGCTGGGCAACCTGGAGCCCAAAGAACCCGAACCTCCGGGGATCCCCGATGGGCCCGGAGAGGAGAGCAAGCCGTTTGTGCTGGGAGCCGAGTATAAAGACGACGTGGAGGACAGCATCAAGGAGTTCGGCTTCAACATGGTGGCCAGCGACATGATCTCACTGGACCGGACCATCCGAGACCTGCGGCACGAGGAGTGAGTAGTGATGTCATAGTTTGTGCACACTAGGTGTGATGTAGTACCTACTTCCTTGTGCGTGAGTGTCCTCAATCGCATACACAGTGGACATAGGGGGGGAGGTGGGGGGGTCATACCACTCAGACACCGATGTTGGACGAGAGGTTTACAATCTCAGTTCTAATTGAGGTTGGATGGGGTCATCGGGGTCAGTCAGGTTCTTCCACACTAAACCCGCTTTGTGATTTTTTTTTTTTTTCAGCTGAGCAAAAGTTTAAAAGCCAGAATTGTTTGTCAAGTGTTCACAGTCAGGGACCCCCTGGTGGCCAAAGCCGAAAAATCTGACTGAGGGTGAGAGGTGGTGGGATTGTTGAGCTGCATGAGCAGGGCCTCTCACAACGTTCCATCGCCGCTGAGGTTGGACGCAGATGATCCTGAGGGTTATGGAACAAAGAAGTCATGTGGTAGACCCAAAAAACATCACCAGCACTCAGCCACACGATCTGTTTGGCCGTCCGTCAAGACACGGGACGATCCTGTACCCAGATTAAGGCCGTTATTGGTGCAGAGTGCATCCCAATAACCATCAGATGGCCTCTGCGAGGGGAGAACTTCAGAAAAATCTTCAAAGGCCACGTCTTTTCAAAGCCTCAAAATTTGCCCTTTTGGACTCTGGGACGTTGAAAGGTGGAAGAAAGTGTAACCTTGATGGTCCTGATGGCTTCCAACGTTACTGGCATGACCACGAGATCCCACCTGAGATGTTTTCTACACGGCACAGTGTGGGGGCGCCATCCTGATTTGGGGTGGTTTCTTCTGGTCGTACAGGGGCGTCAAACAGCAGCTGGCTCTGTGGCATCCCTCATGACTGGCACGCCTAATCGATTGTTTGAAGTGATCGTGATCAGTAGCGCCACCTTTCTTGTTGGAGTTCTTTTTAAGGTCCAACTGTGCAAACTGCCTTAAGATTTGGAGCGTGATCACACCTGCTCTTTAAACAAAGCGTTTTTACACAGCAGTAATTCCACTGCGCTCCTCAGTGGCGGTTTGGGGTATTACAACACCTACAGAAGGAACAGATAACCCACACGCTCTCTGATTATAACAGACATCCAGCCGCCCACGGGTTCTGTCCGACGTCAGGGGTCTTATAAAGGAGGGGTGGGGCTTTAGTACACGCCAGAGGAGAACATTCCAACACCAATTTAGGGACTTTTCAGAAACTCTAGCGACTTTTTCTGGTGAGGTTGGAGACCTTTGGAGACCCTCATGTTGTTCAGTCTGTGGGCCCCGATCACGACACTCTCAGCACTCAGGGAGACCCCATCGCTCCAGTGCCTCTGAACCCCCCCCCCTACCC